>JABCKV010000090.1:0-69113 GCA_018282005.1 Asterophora parasitica
AGTATATAAACCCTAATAAAATACCTAGAGAACTCAGTTTAGTTCTCTTAGGTTTCTGCCTAGTCAACTCCGCTCTGCTCTCTTCTAAGTCTCTGAGAGGTCTGGCTCTTACAGTTTGGGTATCCTAGTAAATCCTTAGCAGGACGAAGCATGCCCTAACAGCTGTGAGCTATGTTGGCTGCAGAGCTTCCTTGCAGATTTTGGGGCACCACAGTCAGGTCCCTCACATATGAACCTTGATAACCAGTCTGCAATCTCTGTCAGTAAGCACCCTGAGCATATGGGGCATCTGAAGCACCTTGATTGCCACTGGTTCTGGCTCCATCAGGCAGTTGCTGATGGTACATCAGCAAGATCCAAATCCACTAGAAGGGATAGGATCCCACTAGAGGCTGTAGATGCAATAGAACAGCTTCTCTACACTGTTCTATTGCCACCTATCACTGGGACTAGATCTGCCACATCTTCTGGGCACAGAGTTTCTTTCCAGCACACAATGAAAGAATTATTTGAAATTGCAAAATAATGTGAGTATTAGGGTTCAAACTGATGGTGTTGTAAGCTAGTGTCAGAAGACTCAAGACATGATGACATACACCACTCTGCCACTGGCAAATAATACTAATATGATAAATTTGGGTCCATATTGTCACTTGCAAGAGTTTTCAAATGTGTTTGTATTCAAACATTCTGCTGAGTCTTTTGAACTCTGCTGCGGACTTCAAACACAATTTTCCTGTGGTGCCCTGGTACGTTGCCTCTGACCCTCTGACCCCTCCTGTTCAAAACTTGTCTCTTCTGCATCCACCTTGTGACATGCACCACTGACACTCCCCACAGTGCCCAACCATTGTCTCCATGCCTGTGTCATGCACCAAACTGCTGCTTGCATACAGCATGGCAAGATTGTGAGCCCTGAGGAGATTGCTGGAGCCATTGCTAAGGCATGACCCAGGCCATGGACCAGGGCAGCCAGCTGTTGCCCTGAAACAGTCTCATTGGATGCAGTGCTGTGGACAAGAGGAGCTTAACGAGGACAGGTGGAACTGGGAATGTGAGTGTTCACTGTTCCTCCCACCTATTAATTCACATGCACCATTGATACTCCCCCACAGCACCCAGATTTCAGATCAATGCCCACCATGTCTGCATCATGCCCAAGACTTGGAACGTGCATGTTCCTTCACCTGTTGATGCACATGCACCATTGACACTCCCCACAGCATTCAGATTTCAGACCCTGGTCTGCTGTGTCTGTGTAGTGCCCAAGTCCCAACAGCCACCTCTGCAATGGCATCCCCATGCCCATCAAGTCTGTACGTGACCCACAAGCCAACCAGCAAGCTGGTGGACCAAAATAGTCTAGTGGGGTGCGGCACTGTTGAGAGCTCAAAGAGGACTAGCTGAGGGAATAAATATCTATGATATTGTAAACCTGTATTCTACGACAATCTAATCTTTTTTCTACACAATTCTACCATGCATACTACACTCCTCTATGTGCTTGGTAGGCCTAGGTGCCTCGCTGGGAGTCCCTAGAATGCGGCTTCTTTTTGTAGCGCTAAATGGACTTCTAGATGTCTAAAGCCACTAGAACTGCTAATTCTAGCAGCTCTAGACGGTTTTGATCTTGCTGATGTAAAATCAAAACATCGTTCATCCCGACATCAGATATGCCATCTGACCTGCTTACCAAGGCACTCAGCCGCGAGCTTGTAGACCGTTTCCACTGCCAGATGGGACTGGTAGGTGAACCGACTCGCAACCTCCAGCCTACCTATGATCTCCAGTGATGTAGTGGGGCACTTCATCAGGTGGGAGTGTTTTTCTATTGTCCCCATACATACCTCCAATTCTTATCTTATCGTATTACATGATCACTCGGTACTTTGTTTCGTCTCGTAGCATAGAGTTTCTTTAGTTTCTCTCCACTACTTACGACGGACCCCAGTCCTCTAAGTGCCGACTGCATTGACTCTGCAAACCAGTCGAGATCTCTCGGTGTTCGTCCAGCCCCCTGCCGAATACGCTCGCATCACCCCAGTCGGATCACAACGGAGTCGCAACCAAGTTTCAGCCTGGTTGCGCAGGTGGCAGCGTTTCAACCGGCAACACGGCACTTTGGAGTTGTCAGTGTTACTATGTTACTATATTGATATCTACCTCCGCTATTGATAGCTAAGAACAAACCGGTAAGTATGCCTCGGTAGACCCATGTATGTGATGTAAAGACGAGTGGGATAGCATCAAAACCTCGAGGAGGAAAGCTTGCCACCACTACGGTGCGAAATACACGAAGTTGCGCAGGAGAGAGAGAATAATGAGATGATATCGAGCGAAGAGGGAAATTCGGAGTATTGGGTGAGTCAGATGCCAGCGCTCACTGCGGCTAGGCGCTGTACATTGCCCCATATCCTTCCAGCGAGGCGAATTGAGTGGAGATGCCATTCGAGGGCGACGGCATGCGAGAGGCGGGTGATAGATAGCGGAGGGTTGGGGGAGCGGTTTATACCAGCTGAAACCTGTTGTGACAGGAAATGTCCGACATAATTACAGGCTAATTACATACTTTACAGACTCTCTATGCCGTCGCGTAAACGCAAACGCGCAGACCTCTCTCCGGGCTCAGATGGACGCGCCCAATCCCCAGCCAGCCCCGACTTAGATGCGCCGCAGGCCAACGAGCAGAATGTCTGGGAGGCAGTTCGGGAGGAACACTTTGAAGGTGCGCCATGTTGGACTTCTTGCTCAACATTCTCTGAACTATCACAGCCATTGAACAGCTTCCATTGACTTTGCACAGGCAAAATACATTGATCCACGAGCTTGACCAGCAAGTGAACGGTGAGCTTGCCATTCAAACGTTCATGTAACATTTGTAAACTGGTCTCAGCCCACAACTCGACATCACTGGCAACCATACTCAAATACATCCAGAAACGCAGGGCTATCAGTCGCATCTCTGGTGAAGCAGTCGGTAACCCGTCGACAACACCAGGTCAAGAAGTAGAGCTGCAGGAGGAACAACCGAGATTCCCTCAGCCCATAACCTTTCCTTCAACCACAGCACTCAACGCGCCTGCTGCCACCCGAATCCAAACGAATGGACTCAGCGCAATGCCACAGTCAGTTCAAGACGACAGGCCATCTGTGTCAACGCCCTCAGCCTTACTACGCAATCTCGTCAGACCTCCTACGACGACGCGACAAATTCTACCATACATAGCTAGTTTGAGAGAAGAAATTTTGCGCGCATCAGAGGAGAAAGTCAACGTTGCCCAGGCCGCGCATGATTCGGTGAGTACCGCGGATTGTTCTCCGTTCCACTGATACTCACAGACAGGTTTATCTGAGGTTGTCCGACATGTCAGTATGCTGAAGCAAGCCATCAAGGAACAGGAAGCGTCTATCGCCCTCGGCGCCAGACCTGGACATCTTGAGCCAAGCAACCTCTTCGACCTCGCCGTAGGACGGTGGGTGAAACCCTCTCGTGCGACGCTCAGCCCCATAAATAGCGACGACTTTGAGGGGGACAACCGACCCAGGGAACAAGTAGCTGTCGATGTAATCGCTCTTGCCGAGGAAATCGGGCGAATCCACATACCTCCCCGTGGAGGGAGAAAAGGCCGTGGAAAGCCCAAGGGACAGGAGGATCCTCGGCCACAGTTTCCGCCTTTGACTATCACCCTGCCTGCACAGCCTGTGGTTACTGCGTCCGGCGCTGCCGCTGCCGAAGAAACTTATTGTTACTGTCAGCAGGGGTCATTCGGAGAGGTTTGTTGCATCGCTGTTCGACAACCTGAATAAGATCGCCTGACGTTGGTTTACAGATGATCGCATGTGACAACAAAAAGTGTCCGCGTGAATGGGTTAGTTCCTATTCGCCTATTTGCGATTTTGACGCTAATGACATTGCATTTAAAGTATCATATCGGCTGCGTAGGCTTGCAAGATATTGCTCCTGAAGGATTGAAGACCTGGTATTGTCCAGATTGCAGGCCAGCGCGGAGCCGTGGTGGGCCCAAACGGAAATAACATCTCATATCGCTTCGCATTACATCAGAACCACCATCCATTACCGTAGTTCCTCAATATTATGTATGTACAACATTCTCCTACTTAAGGGTATCGTATGTGGCGAGTATAAGTCCGAGGTATAGATAATACAACACGTTCCCAGAAACTCTAGTCCTCACCAAGGCATCGGAACTATTTAATCCGACGTTACGCGCATGTTGAGCTTGTTCGCGAGCGTTTCCATATAGACATCTGCGGAAGGGTTAGTTCAGGTGGACAGGACAGGAGGTTGCTGCAGATACCAGTTTCGTGTCGAAGTTTCCAGTACTCCGCAAGGAGGTCGTTCAGTTCGGCCTCACCGCTCCTTATATGCTCAGCCATCTAGAGACGCTGGTGCTCAACAGGTACAACACAAACGCAAAAAAGAAACTCGAACCTTCTTCTCGACGTCGTTGGCTTCTCCTCGAAGCTCCTCGACCTGTTTATCGTTGTCGCGACGCTCAACTGCCATTTCATCGTATTCGCGTTGGAGTCTGTCAATTGTTCGCTGGCTAGCCATCTTCTTCTCCTCCGCGTGACGTTGAGCCCTTTCGAGCTTGTCGTGGGCATTAGAAAGTTGCTTCTCGACACGCTTTGATCAGGGGAGCGGGCACGTTAGTCCGGATATGACTATAAAGAAAAGACTGACCTCTTGTCGGAGTTTGAGCTCGTTCCGTTCAATATTTTTGTCGTCGAGGTGGTCACGGAGGTCAGCGAGCTCCTTTTGTGACACTTGAAGGGAACGCACTTCCTTCTCGATGGTCTGCAGCTGCTCAATACAACTCCGAACATCCTGGCTGGTATTCAAAGATCGATCATCACAAGAGTACAGTGCACATTACCTTCTCAATGTTGAGGAGCGCATTGATTTTCGCCTGCAAATCGCGGGTTTTTGCTTCTTGCATAGCCACAAGTTTCTTGTCCTCCACTGCCGTCGTGCTCATGGTCGATATTGTGCGTTTGATGCGTTCGGGAGATTGTACAATCCTCAATCGCGTGCGGGTAATAGCGTCACTCACGCTTGCGATTTCGCCGTTGAGAGCTTCCTGCCGTTCACGATCGATGAGTGCTAAGGTGTAGAGGTAATCTAATACCACGTGCCTTGCGTTTTACAAGGGCATTCTTCTCTGCCTTGAGTTTTTCGACCTCTTGGACTGCAACAGTTTGGAACTCTTTCGTAGCAATCATCTTAGCGCGAAGTGCGCTGTTATCGCTCCTTAGCTGCTCGCACCGAGGCTCGTCCTCAGCTATCTTAGCTCTGTGGCGACAGTAAGAGAATCCACTTTGATCGAAGGGGGTAGATGTGCGTACTTTATGGCGTCGATGCTCCTTTCGACCTCCCCCAATTGTTCAGAAGCATGATCTCGTTCGACAATCGTAGCCTCAGAGCGGTCTTGCAAATCCTTAACGAAAGCATTGCAGTACTGTTCCGTAAACTTGACGAAGTTTATGAATGCGGACAGAAGGATGAGAGTGCGTTCCCGTTCTGGATTGAAGATGTCTTTGGCATTGAAGTCCTCCACCCTAGCGGCTTTTGCAAACCTCGTTCTGGGGAAGAGCTATTTAGATGTATGAGCGACAACGAAGCAATGGCAGATGCCGCACAGGTGATATATGAGGATGTTGTTGGTCAGCGCCGTTATATAGAGATCCTACATATGTGAGTTGGGCCCTGTCCAAGTAGCTCTCACTAACCTTTTCCTCGATGTCGGATGCAGAGAGCGCGTTCTGAACTGGATCTCGCAGACAGTCCTGGTGGATGTCGGTGACCTGCTTCAGACACGTACAATAGACTCCTTCAACAAAATCTGGCGATGGTCGCATAAGCTGCTCATGGCTGACCGATAAACCCCAGCCTGCCAAAGCGTTGGTAATGTCAGGAATGGACATCTGCGGGAAGATGCCTTTCGCCATGGTGGTTGCCAGTTGGGAGGAGACGCGACCATCACGTGGTTGACGCGCCATGTAACGTTGTCACAGTTGTCACGTTATTATCTCCTAGGCGCCACTTGGCCTCTTGACTAATTACTGACATGCAGCCGAAAAACAACCTCCAGGAGGTACTTCAGCGTCGCATGCTTGACTCTGCGCCACATACCTCTCCAGCTGTTAAAGCCTCTGGGTCGTCTAAGGTAGCGCAGTTGTTGCAACCCAACGATGGCGTAGTACTGACTGCTCTGCAGAAGTTTAAGCCTGCTTCGACCGTTTCGCGGCCCTTTGGTTTGAAAATCAATACGTCTATGTTTTGACGCGCTGATTTGCTTCTATAGCTCGAGAACCTGCCCCTTCGACTTTGCCCTCCTTCTCGACCCCAGGATTCGGAAAGGGCCAGCCACTTTCTAGAGAGCAGTCCCACCGAACTCTTGATGTCTTCACAGTGTCGAGTGACTCGGCCCCCTCACCTCCTCTACGAAAGGTCAAACGAACGTCCTCAGACCCCTCACTCGCCTCGGATCCGTCCCCTCAGCTGTCGAAAAGACTCAAGAAGGATGCCAACGAAGAAAAGGAAAATCTTGATAAGGCTCCAGCCCGCGCGAAATCTAAAGGAAAGGCGAGGGAAGTTCCACTAAAGGCCGCCCAGGTGCAGCATAATGTGAGCGACGACGACGAACCCTGGATTCGGACGGAGCTCGAACCGGAGCGCAATCCTTTCAGAAAGTTTGACCGTGACTACCCATCTTACAAATATCCACCATCTGCTGCCTGTGCACCTGCAGACAATCCAGCATGTGGTACAGATTTGCTCTCGGTATGCTGGTCATTTCCTTGTCGTGGCAGACCCGAAACTTACGGCTGCGTACAGAAAGATCTCGATGTATTAAAGGCGCTTCGCTGCGACAATCTAGAACTTGGCAACTTGATGAAAGAACGGGAGCTTGCCTATTATCGAGGGTTGGCCAAGGGGACAGATATCACAATGCTGCAGAAAATCAGGTATACTTTCCTATTCCTTATCCTTGCAAGTCTTGACGGTATCCCCAGCTCCGACTTGACTGAACGATTGGCTTCTATTAACAAGGCCATTGATTTTCATGAGGAAAGGAGTGCGACACTGGGTTCCGCGCCCCTGAACGAGCACTCGACTGTGCCCCCAGTCTCATCAATATCTACCTCGACAGTGACCAGTCTCGCCATGTCGTCAGCCGTACAACTCACGAGTCATCATGTCTCGACTGCAATGACTCGTGAGACCTGTGCTCGTACCGAGGCCATCAACACGACAACTGTCCCAGAAGAAGAGGACGAGGAAGAACCCATGCCGGCCAGCGAAGCGGACTATTGGGCAAATATGGACGACCTCCCCATCGACGACACCTTCTCTGAGGATCTATATCCCTCCACAGCAGACACTGCAGTTCTCTCGACATCGATAACCCCTTTCAGCGATCTCAAACTCACTCCTTATTATCCGGAAATCATGACAAAGCTGAAGACTGTATTTGGCCTCCATTCGTTTCGGGAGAATCAGCTGGAGGCTATTACGGCAGCTTTGGATGGCCGGGATGTCTTCGTTCTTATGCCGACTGGTGGAGGCAAAAGCTTGTGCTACCAGCTTCCGGCTGTCTGCCAAAGTGGAAAGACCAAAGGCGTCACCGTGGTCATATCGCCCCTCCTCGCCCTTATGAAAGATCAGGTTCATTCTTTGAAAATGAAGAACATCGACGTCTTTCTTTGGAACGCAGAGGCGTCTTACGACGACGCAACCACTCGTATGCGGGGTACGAGAAAGCCAAGCCTCGTCTATATCACGCCGGAGAAGCTGAAGGAGAATGCTGCCGCGCAGAGGATCCTGGGTGAGCTCTACCGTAATGGGTGGCTCGCGAGATTCGTTGTCGATGAGGCCCATTGTATATCGACATGGGGTCAAGATTTTCGTGACGCTGTGAGTTTTCAACACGCCAGGATAATGACAAGCTAAACGGTTCATTAGTATCAGCACTTGGGTGCCCTTCGTGAGATGTTTCCGGACGTTCCGATCATGGCCTTGACTGCGACCGCAAGGCAGGTCACAGTCGCCGACATTACAGGTCGTCTTCACCTTCGGAACGTTGCGTCCTTTACCCAGTCGTTCAATCGAGCGAATCTCCGTTACATCATCGAGCCAAAGACGAAACAGTGGATGCAGTCAATGATGGATTTTATCCGCAAGGAGCACCACAACAAGTCGGGCGTAATCTACTGTCTCGGGCGCGACAAGTGCGAAGAGGTTGCAAAGAAGCTCTGCGACAGCGGTTTCAGCGCCAAGCACTTTCATGCGGCAATGTCACCAACAGATAAAGACCAAACGCTTGAAGAATGGAGGACAGATAAAGTTGACATCATTGTTGCCACAGTAAGAACCCATGTTCGCAGGAGGTTTTTTGCTGACAGTGTTCGTAGATCGCCTTCGGAATGGGTATCGATAAGCCTGACGGTATATCTATTCTTTCTGATGCTGTATGAACTGACCTCTGAACGATTTTGTTAGTGCGATTTGTTATTCACTACAATTTGCCCAAGTCTTTGGATGGGTACGCAATGTGAAAGATTCTTTTAACAATACAACTCACGCCATGACAGCTATTATCAAGAAACAGGCCGCGCCGGTCGTGATGGCAAACCCGCAGACTGTATTTTATGTGCGTACGAATATGGCTACTCGAATTTGAAGATTTTTGATCGATAATGCAATGATAGACTTCCTTTACAAAGACTTCATCAATATTCGCAACATGATTGAGAGACCCGACCAACACAGCAACGTGGTGCCAAATCGGGATTCCATCGAGCGCCAGACAAACGCCGCTAAGGCAGTGGTAGCTTATTGCTGCAACATATCGGAATGCAGGCGTGTTCAACTCCTTCACTACTTCGATGAAAAATTCGAGGAAGCAAAGTGCCGCCGTGGGTGCGACAACTGTGCCAATCCCGAACCACTACAATGTCGCGATTTAACGCAGGAAGCTCATAATGCAGTCCAGCTAGTCGAAAAATTCCAACAGAAGTCGGAGCTTGTCACATTGACCCAGTGTCGTGATCTCCTCAGAGGAGCCAACACTCAGGCCGTACGCAATAAAGGCCACGACCAGGAAGAATTTTTTGGATCTATTCGCGTACTGCCGAATGACCTTGTCGACATTTTCCTTCGAAAACTCTGTTTAATGGATGTTCTCGCTGAACAGTCTGTTCAACAAACAAGTGGTTTTCATTCCGACTACGTGAAGGTGCGTAACTTTCATAAGACATCTCGACAAGCAAATCTGAATGAACCGTGACAGCTCGGTCCCAAGGCGCAGCACTTCAAACTAAGTCGCGACAACGTTATCGTTCACTGGCGTCCGCAACCTGGGAAAACATCGGCAGTCAAGCCGCCCAAGAAGAAGGTGACGGCCAAACCAGCTAGCACCAGTGCAAAACGCGCACCGAAAGGCAAAAGCAAAGCCATCGAGGCCGATCCCATCCAGTCGTATGAAGACGACTCGCCTTTCGAGATCTCAGACACCGAAGTCGTTGTGATCACCAAGGAATCGGCGCCAAAGAGAGATTGGGCGCCTCCCCGCTCTGCTTCAGGCCGTCGCCCGATTGCAGTCGATGACCAGATAGAGATAACCGACGTTCAAGTGCCACTCTATAAACAACCTGCCCGGGTGGCATCCTCCCCCTTGTCCTCCAGCTCGGATCCGACTGAGGGGTTGTATAAGCAAATGTGTCGGCTTCGCGGTCAGGTACGTTTATGGCATCATTCTTGAGTGCCGTCGACTCATTTTTTCCAGATCATGCTCGAGAAAAGTATCGCCGATCCTGGGCAGATTTTCCGTGACACGACGTTGCAGTATTTGAGCATAATGTGTCCCCAGGGTAAATTATCTGCGCTTTCCCTGCACAACCCAGATCTGACTGTGTGTGTGGAGACTATAAGTCGTTCAAAGAAAACATCCAAGACGATGTCTCACATGAAAACGAAGCTGCCGAGAAGTTCAAGGAATATGGAGCAAGATTTCTGGAGCTTTGCATTCAACATAAATTCGAATCTGTGGCACGGTAAGTCCATCGAACGCGGCACAAGCCTTGGGTTGATCATTTCCTGATTCACTAGCACTCCAAATCCTCCCGTAATGAACGCAGAGGGTCTCCGTTCGCGTTTTGGATACCAGGAACCCTCCGTGTCTACGGCCCCGACAAGTGCCCGGAAATCCAAGTTCAAGCCCCATCGTTGACAATGACAGTGTCCTGCCGGCACTGCGCGTTCTCATTTTTCGACAACTAATCTTGGAATCTCCTCACGCAACATTTGGAAATGTACTGTGTATCATTCTTCCACTGTAACGTAATAGTGTAGTACTAGTAAGTTATAGCGAAACGATATCTGTATATACATAATCTATACCTCTCTATTATTCTACCTCCACAGGGGCTCTAGCTCTCCAGCTCTGGGACGTTTGCCTCTAGTTCGTCCGCGAAAATGACGTTATGTAGAGACAGTCGACATTTGCCAGCTTTTGGTTGCCTTTGTTGAGCCAGATCCGGAAGGATTTCATGAAGGAAGAATTTCATGAGTTGGAAAGGGCATTCGTCGCCGGCATGGCCTCCACACGAAGGCTATTAACGCTACTTGGGAAATTCTAGATTCATCGACTACGATACATTGCTACTATTTCTCGTTACTTTACTTACTTATATTTGGCTTTGCCATGCCTCTTAGCTCTACGTAGCTTGTCAGGCAATAAACTGACTTCATCATCATCCACACGAAGGCAAAATCGAAGCTTACACTCACGTAGACCAGAGTGGTCCCACTTGATTGAACCTTCGCGTTCCGCCCTGTCGACGAGCATAAGTACTCTGCCAAAATCGTCAGTGACTGTCATTTAACAGAACGATGCGCCGCATGTAATGATGAGCACGAATTAGTACAACAGGTTCAGGCTTGACAGCAACATCTTGATATACTATGGCAATTAACGGGCGTTAGACTGGTGACCGTGGGGACTGCAGTAGTAGTGGTGACGGTATGAATTACATCTCGCAGTAGATTGAAAGAGTGTGACGGTTCTGGAGATTCCAATCGGTCTGTTGACGTCGCCGAGCTGGAAAATTGGGTACGAAACAGAAAGCAACTGCGAAGAAAGTAAGAGCGAGTCGAAACTTGCGCGTCGGCGCGGTCGCGATAGTACTAGTTAGAATCAATTTACTTGGTTGTCGTACTGTTGTTTTCCAGAGCACTGGCCGTACTGCTCAGATTCAAGTTGATGAAGAACAGACGCAGTGAGAGCGAAAAGTTGGTGAAAAGGAAGCATCATGGAATGGTTGTTCCCATTCAGAAGAACAGAAATAAGAATACGTGTCAACCCGGTTACACCTGATATACATATCGTACAATTGAATCAGATTCAATACCCTCCTCCATCGTCTGCGCCGCGGTGGGATGCCATCTCCCGTCGTTTCACGTCTTCGAGCTTTGGACAGTTGGAAATGCCGTGACCAAGACCTGTAAAAGAAATTAGCCCTATGGAGTGCTGAAAAGTTACGCGGGCGTACCACCACAAACGCTGCATCCCTTAAGCGTTCCGCCCTGAGCAGCCCGAGGATCATCGATCGTCGACAAGAACGGGGGAACTCTGAGAAAACGAAAGGGTTAGCAGAGGTAAGGACACACGGATATCCAAGGCTTTACTTTTGCCCGGCTTCCATCAGCAGATACTTGAGATCCAGAAGCGTCTGTTCTGCCGTGTTCATGTTCACAAACGTCGTCGCAATCCCAGTTTTTCCGCTTCGGCCCGTACGACCAATCTGATGCACATAGTCTTCAATTTCCTTTGGCATCGAGAAGATAATAACATGCTGGATGTCATTGAAATCCAGGCCTTTCGACGCCACCCCAGAGGCGACCATGACGTCTTTAGCGCCTGATTTAAACGACTTGATCGCGTATTGTCGCTCTTCCTGCGCTGATGGAGGGTTAGTGGGCGTTTGCGTGGCACAGTGGATGGCGGACTTACATTTGGACCCGTGGATCGCAACGGCTTCCACACCTTTCAGAAGTAGATACTCTTGGATATCTGCCATACAGCTCCATTAGTGGCGTCACCGGACAAAAAAATGGGCTCACCATCGACTTCATTCTTGTTCTCGCTGAAGATAATAACAGGCGGAGGTGTCTTTTGCAGACACTCTAAGAGGTAAACCATCTTCGCCTCCTGCTTCACGTATTCAACGACTTGAAGGACGTCCAAGTTCGCGGCACCAGCACGTCCGACATTCACCAAAACAGGCTTGATGAGGGACTCCTGTGCGAAATCTTGAATTTTTCGAGGCATAGTTGCAGAGAACAGAAGTGTCTGCCGTTGACGCTGGATTACCATTCAAAAAAGGCGATCTCTATTGACGTTGTGTAGATACATACCTTGAAGAAGCTCATGATATTCCTAACATCATCCTCGAAGCCCAAGTCAATCATCCTGTCCGCTTCGTCCATGCAAAGATATTTGCAGTTGTTAAACGTGAATCGTTTTTTCTCCAACATGTCGATTAGCCGTCCCGGAGTAGCAACCACGATATGCAGACCCTTGCTCATTACATGGCTTTGTTCGCTCATGGAAATTCCACCAATGCAGAGCACGGTGTTCAATTGCGAATATTTCCCGTCCTTGGCCAGGGCCGAGCACCAGGTGACGACATTCTCGTATGTCTGATTCGCAAGTTCACGGGACGGGCAAAGAATGATGCCGACCGGGCCTTCGCCGCGAATGAAAGGAAGCTTCATCTCCTCCTCGAGCGCCATCATAATCAACGGGAGGCAGAAAGCAAGCGTTTTTCCGGATCCAGTGAACGCGATTCCAATAAGGTCACGACCAGAAAAGCTGAAAATTGTGATTAACAATGTGTGGTCGTGAAATGCGAAGGATTTACGCTGCGGGTATGCCTTGTAGCTGGATTGGAGTGGGCAAGACAATTCGGTTCGCCTTCAAGTACTCAAGAATCGGTCCTGGCACTTTCATGTCCTGCGCACAGTAAGTCGCCGATCATCAGGGAAGAAGCAGAGTAATGCATACCACGAAATGCTCTATTGGTGGCGGGATATTCTCTCCATCCACAAGGATATGATACTTTTCGCGGATTTTCTGGTGCTGTTCTTCGGAACGTTCACGAACGTATTTTGGAGGTCGCCAACTAGATATCAGCCATGTTAGCAAAGGAACAAAACCACATTGATATTACCGACCTCGTCTTTAATGAGTCAATGTACTGGATTCCCTTGGCTAACTCCATGTCCGACGCAAGTTTCCTTCGACTCTTGATAGCTTCAAGGATTTCATTATCGGCTTCTTCAGCCTTCTCTGTCTCCGTCTTTTTGGAATCTGGCGCAGGAACTCGTGACGGCGACGAACTTCACAGTTAATGGACGATATACCTTCGGCTGCCCTCTTTTGGTGGACCTCCTGGGCCTCCATCAGCAACGTCCTCTCCATCCTGGCCTTCTCTCGCCTTAGTTCCTCCTCCCTCTGTGCATCTTCGCGCTCGTCAATCTCTTCCTGCTGTTTCTTCGCCCGTTGTTCTACACTAGCTCCCCACGACTGAAGCTTTGCAAGCTTCTGCTGACGGCGCTGAGCGACTGGAATGTAGGGCTCGTACTCGTCGTTCTCATCGTCGAGCTTGTAAACGGGCGAAGGCGAACGTTGGATGCGTCGACGTTTGGTGGAGGTTTCCATTTGCTGAGGTAAGCCAACACCACCGAAGATTAGGCATTCCGGGCCGGCGGCCGAATTCATATACTTACAACAGTAAATCTTTTCAAGGTCGCATCATGGCCACATTCGACCCATCCACGCATCCTCACCGTCGCCGTGAGTATTCTCTTGCGCCACTATTCAGCGCTCATGAGACCTCCCAGTAAATCCACTCACGAATGAATATGTCCTCGTCTCCCCCCATCGCACCAAGCGTCCCTGGCTAGGCCAGACTGAAGCTCCACAGACTCAGGATTTGCCGCAGCATGATCCCAGCTGCTATCTTTGTCCTGGAAACTCACGCTCTGGTGGCCAGACAAACCCCGTCTACGATAGCACATATACATTTGTGAACGACTTTTCTGCCGTCTTGCCTGCTCCTGCTCCAGCCGCGCCCGTTGTGCCCCATCCATTGCTGACGACGACGCCTGTCCATGGAGCATGTGATGTCTTGATCCTTCATCCTAAACATGATCTGACGCTCGCCAAATTGGCGGTGGGCGACATCGAGCAGATTATAAAGGAGTGGATTAGGATTTACAAACTTCGAGGCTTGCAAGACGGGATTAAATACGTCCAGATCTTTGAGGTTGGGCTCAATTCATCGCTGAACGTCGGTCACCATTGATCGATGCCCTTAGAATAAAGGCGCGATCATGGGATCTTCTAATCCACACCCACACGGTCAAGTGTGGTCTCTTTCCGAGGTTCCCACTTTGCCATCGACTGAGCTGGCTTCTCTCCGGCGTTATGCCTCCTCCGAGTCTCCCATCTCAGACGCGCCCCGGGGCCCGAAAGGTGGCCATATTTTCTACTCGATCGTCTGAGTGACACCTGAACCCGCTAACTATAAAGGCCGGCCATGTCTTCTTTGCGAGTACGCCGATGTCGAGATAAAAACACCCGAACAGGAATCCCGCGTAGTTGTCAAGAATGAATACTGGGTCGCCCTCGTTCCGTGGTGGGCTACATGGCCCTTTGAGATTTTGCGTGAGTCAATGCTGGTGCATTTCGTGAATGCTCGTTGTTCAATACGAAGCGCATCTAGTCCTACCGTATCAGCGTCACATTCCTTCTATTGCGCACCTCGCAAATGACGAGAAGGTGGCACTCGCGGAAATTCTTTCGAAGATAACAGTCAGATACGACAACCTCTTTTCTTGCTCGTTCGCCTATTCTATGGGTATCCATCAACGCCCTGTCCCTGCTCCTTCCGATTCAATTGATGCCGACGAGCACGATGTGGCACATCTGCACTTGCATTTTTCTCCTCCATTACTCCGAAGTGCCAGTGTCAAGAAGTTCTTGGTTGGGTGCGTGGTGTTTTGTGTTACTTGAGACATCTTCGTCTAACTAGTCGCGACCAGATTTGAATTGATGGCAGAGGCGCAACGCGACCTCACACCAGAACAGGCAGCAGGTAGGCTGCGGGCTTGTTCTGAGGTTCACTATCTTCGCGGGGTATGACGGCAGATGCAAAGTGTCGACCAATACTGCCAGAAATCATGAAACTTCAGATACAGTACTACTTTCCGTCGATCTGAAGCCACATGGACCAGTACTTCTTCTCCTCTAGCGTTCCTTTAAAGACCCAGTTGACTTTCTTGACTTCTCTGAACCCTTCTTCTAGGCTCGGTCCCTCGAAGCTGTCGCGAAAACCGCTGAATCCAATGTAGGGAACTAGCTCCCTTTTCGACTGTGCACATCTCTGCGTCAGTGCCCCTACGCACTGTCGACGTGATCGTACCTCGACTGTAGCAACTGACGGCGGAAGGTTAAATGTACGGTAAAGATTGTTGTGCCACGCGAGCTCTATCGAGCCCATGAAATAGAAACACCTGTCGTTGGGTCAATATCAATCCAAACAAAATTAGCTCTGTAGGGTACCTCGTCGAGACTTTGAGCTGGTTAGCAACATCAACGTAGTATTTCCGTGTCGTGGCATTGCGGTTCGTGTTATCTGGAAGGAATATTTCATGCAAAAAAACACAGATACAGGAGGGGATTGACCTTACCTATTACGCAGCTTTTCCCATCCTGCAAGTGCCTTTGCATCTCTTTAACGCATTTATCGCGCGTTTTGAGCGTGTCCTGGTTGATGTGGATATACCCAGCCGGTTCAAAATGACTCCGAAAGAAAGTTGTCTTCCCAAGACAGGGGTATCCGACGAACAGTACGAGTTCCTGTTTGGGCGGATGGGGCAATAAAGGAGACGATGTGGGCGTGATGGTTGGCACTGCAATGTCAAAGGTCGGAAGCACGAAAAACATTGAGTGCTAGACGACGCACAATCAGTCGGGAGAGAAGATACATTGAAACCTGGCAGTGTAAAATTTGTATGAGGAGGTAGCTTAAGGAAGTATTCCTGAGAACCAGAGTCAAGACCCGCGACTTTCAAGTGAGTGATCTGGGTACCTCTGGAGTAAGGAAGGATATATCGACGTTGAGAGCCCATTTTCGATCCGTGCTTGAGAAATCGGACTTGGTGCCAGTGTATTGACGACCGGCCGCGTCGCCAACAAAGAAAGACTGGGCCTTGTCTGGAGACGACAAACTGGTGTAGGTAAAGGAAATTCGTATGTCGAGAATAGACCATACCTATTGTGACGCCATCTTCCACAAATATGCGTTCCAGCTCTGTCCACATGCCTGGCATCGGTTTCCTGTAGCCATCCTTCGCCGAAGCAGCGAAGAGCCGGAAAGGCACGTCAGGAAGCTTCAATTTGACAATGAATGAGTTGAAGAAATGGAAAGTGAAAGAACTACTCACTGCAGCTGCAATGGATGATATTTTCAGCTTCCACGCCTTCAGCGCGGCGGGCTTGAGCGCTTGGTTGGAAATAATTACCACCGTAAAGCTTGAGGCACGTTGAGCCACCCAAGTTTGTAGCTGAGCGTGGAGCTACTTACCCAGAATCAATGACTTCCTTGAGCTTTGCAGGAATGCTGGCTCGCCACCACTCCCATGATGGAGCCGCTGTGGGAGTGGATGTCGATGCTTTCCTTGAGCTCCCAATCCCAAAGTCTGATTTGATAAGTGTTCCGTCCAAGTCAAACGCAGCGACTTTGGTCGATGGCTTGGGGTTGAGATTTACGCCGTGTAGGCATGACAGCGCAGGACCTAGAGGATCTAGCCATTTATATGACCCACTCAATGTAGGTTCTGTTTTCTTGCCGAAGAAAGAATGGACTATCGAGATGACTGAGGCCACCTTGTAGAACACAAAAATTGGAGCTTACTTTTGGCAACCTTCAGAGTTGGCCCCACATTGCTCGGCGCGTCTAGATGTTCGGAAGCCTTTCGCTTGGATCCTATTTGAAATGCAGGTTCATGGGGGCATACGCTGGTATATTGTCCTAATTACACACCGGCTTTGGTAAAACTTGACATCTGGCAAAATGCACGCCGAGTTGGGCGCCAGGGCTTGAGCGCGTACTTATCAATGTTGGATAACAAGAAGTTGTGTGGCCAACGAGTGGCCAAACAACACCACCTATGCTGCTGCATCGTATAGTCGTGACCACAAGTCAGATTGCACGTCAGATAACAACTCCACGGCTCCTCTGTCATTCACGCAAAATGTCCATGACACCCAAGCTTACTTCCAGCACAGAACTCCCCACGTCGGAGGCAAAGTCGGCGCTTCGGCAATCCTAGCTTTCCTTTCGTTAGTCTCAACTTCTCTGGACAGATGGATCACCCTCAGAAAGCTCACGTACCAAGATGCGAAAGGGAAAGAGGTCGAATCATCTTTTCATCAAGTCTTTCCAGACTCTGCTGAGCTTTTGACTAGCGTTTATGGGAGTGCGCTGAACGCAAGACGCGTAAATCAGCGGGCATTGACGGTATGAACTTGAACAACTCGCGCCGCACATGAATTGCCATGGCTAATACTCCGGACTGTCATGTGTCACAGCTGTTGCCGTACTAGCACTTCTGCGCTCGAGAACAAATGCTTTCCCCGTGTCAACCGTCGTCATTGAGCAATATCGTCCGCCAGTCGACAAATATGTTGTTGGTATGAACATCCATTCATGATCTTCTCGACACACATAGTCAACTTGCGACTTGACAGAACTCCCGGCAGGTGAGCTCCTGCTACTGATCGCCCCCGCCTACCTCGAAGGAATTTCTTTAAAGGTCTGGTCGACGAGGGTGAGACACCAGAGCAGGCAGCCTTCCGTGAACTTCAGGAGGAGACTGGTTACAAGGCCCACAAGGTCATCGAATCGTCTCCTGTCGTCGTATCCGATCCAGGTAGGTCCTTCAGCCTGCGGTGCGTGTGTATATCTCACTAAACTGCAACATCAAGGCATGACCAATGCCAACATGAAACTTATCGTGCTCGACGTCGAGTTGCCCGACAAGATGGAATATCCTGAACAGAAACTCGAGGCGGGAGAATTCATTACCACGCACGTCGTAGAGCTGGCGAAGCTGGACACCGAGCTTAAAGGTAGAGTCCTTTCCAGCTTTAGGTGTCATCTGGTGATTCAACAGAGTCTCATCCGTCAGAATATGCAAGCAAGGCATGTCAATCAAGTGGTGACCAGTGAATACTTGCCGATGATTCTTCTACAGGGATTCTTTGTGGATGCGCGGCTTTCGCATTTCGCATCTGGATATGCGCTTGCGAGAAGCCTCAAGTAGCATTGGGACAGATTGACACGAAGTTACTTACTTTCATTCTGTCCTTGAGGCAAAGTGGAGAGTCAAAGCGGAGAGCTCATGCAAGAGTGAGTTGAAATTGCCCATAGACCAATATATACATAGAATACCCATCCCAACTCAGTGACGCATCTTCTTCGCCTTCTCTATATGCTTCCTCAGGCGCTGCTGCTTTTCTCTCAGAGACGCCTTCTTCTTCCCCCGAACAGCACCACTGCTGAGTATCATCATGATGGGTTTGTTTCTCGCCTTCTCGCGATTTGTGGAACTGCTGGCCGACTCCTTGTTGACCTTGCCCTTGTTCGACTTGAACTTTTCGCGGCCCTCGCGGCCCTTCTGAATGGATGCCATACGCTCCGCGTAATCCGCCTTAGCCTTCTTTCGTGGGCCGAGGATGTCATTCTCGGATATGAAGGAGTTGTCCTGCTCGCCACCTTGGATGGCCTTCTTGTTCGCCTCAAGCGTCGCGAGTTTTCGTTTTGCGTGGCTTCCGCCGCCATTGTCTACTGCTTTATTGGCCTCTTGGATTCGAAGGTCATTGAGTAGGGCGAAGTCGGCTGGAGTGAGGATCTGAAAAAGAATTATGAGTCCATCATATGGGCAAAGAGAGATTGTGACTTACTTTGGTGGTAGCAAGCGTTGATATCCGCGGTGGTGCCTCCGGCTTCGGCTTCGCCTTCGGCTTCTCCTCTTCATCGTCGCTGTCACTAAGGACAAGGTCCTCATTGTCGTCAGGAACATCTTGCCATCCCTCGTCCGAATCGTCGTCCGAAAAATCGGATTTAACATCCCAACCGTCCCAAGCTCCCTCGTCCTCGTGGCCCAGGACAACGCCTTCTTCCTCTCGAAGTTTTTCCAAATGATCCTCCAGGAGCTAGTATGTACGTTATTTGAGCAGAGTCGCCTCGGAAAATGACGAGATAAGGTGTACCGCAAGTCCCTCGATATCAAGAGCCGCACTTGCGCTGTGGCCGAAAGGTAGGGGCTGGTTGCCACCGGCAAGGCCCATGCTCGCATCTTTGCCCTAACCGATGACATGAAGAGGAGACATGGTAAGGATTGTGGGCGACTTACCCGTTCTCTTCGTTTAAGCATACCTGGGTTCACCTCACGGAATAGTTGAAGTAGACCACGCGCGGCGGCTGTAACGGCCTTGTCACGACTCTTCCGATATTCAATGAGATCACCCAACAAATCCTCCTCCATCGACCACGGCTGCCGCCTACACACTTCGCGGATGGCATTCAAGCCGGCCGCGATGACTTCACTACCAACTCCAGGATGAACAAACTCTTGTGCAAGCTTCCGCACGACTGGTGTCACAGCATCTGGCGGTGTGAGATCGTGGACAGACTGTGCGAGCGCGACGAGAATCGAGGGAACACGGAGTTGTCGGTGGGCGAGATACTTGACGATGTAGGTGTAGAATCCAAGGACGCAGAGCTTATGGGAACCCATGACCCTGGAGAGAAGCTGCATGAGCAAAATCTTGTGGTCCAGGGAGAAGCGCTTGTCATAGCGGTTGAGGATGTCGTAAAGCTTCTCGGCGAAGGTTTGGGGGTCGTTGAGAAGCTGGAGGGCAGGGAAGTTGGCAGCGGTTTCGGATTTATTGTGCTTTTTCTGTTGCGATACGTAGGTAAATCGACTCCATTTCGCAGCGTGAGCGACCTACTTTCTTGGCTGCATTAAGAACCTTCTGTAACTTCTTGTCTCCACTCCGCGTCTTTTTGTTAATCTCGCGTCTATGATGCAGAGCTCGGACATCGACTTCCTAGATGATGATCAGAAATCATCAGGCTCGGCAAGAATTGCGTAAGTACATACATCCTCATTTTCGTCATCGCTGTCATCCTTCTCCTCGTCACTACCAAGGAAAAAGTGAATCGAAGCACTTTGGACCTTCGTGACAGGGTGGAAGCACCCAAGCGCGATGATCGCAACAGGCTTTATGTCCGTCCTGGAAGTTGGTTGGTACTCAACAAGAGGCCGCGAACAGAGAATCACGAACCAGATGCCCTTACGCCAAAGTTCCTTCGTCAAAATAACAGCCCACATGGCCTCTTCGCCGTTGTGCGCAGTGCGATCGGTCGTCGGTCCGCTGTTAGCTCTGAGCTTTCCCTTATCACCTACAACTTCTCCTTCCGTCCCGCGCTCGACCATGCCAAACAACATAGCCTGGACAGCACGATTGAGCTTGTGGTTTTTGGAGCGCAGATTTGCCGTTTTGATGTCGGAAAGGATGGTTTTACGGATGAATGTGCGAAGAGTAGGAGATGTTGTCCTAGGAAGAATGGGAAACAGGGACTTCAGAAGTCTAGAAATGATTTCAATAAGGATTACATGGTCTGTTGAGAAAGAACGATTTGGGCACTTACTCAATAGACGAAATCACATCCTTGTTCCGCAACATCACAAGATTTTGGACCAGTGTTTTCCGGGTATCGGGAGAAAGAGTTCCATAGCTGTCGAGGAGTAGGGAAGATATCTGTGCGGGGAATTCGGCAGTCTCTTTGGGATAGCAGGTCGCTACCTGTGATATGAAGGCAACAAGTTCCCGGAAATGCTGGGCCTGTTCATCAGGATGAATTTTGAAGATCTGGCGAATGGAGTTGTAGTGGTTCCATTGCTGCAGAAACTCTTCCTTGTACGCAATAGGATCCCTCTTGATGAGATTCTGCAGCTGGGGAAGATTCGCAGTCAATAATACTCCTCGGCCCATGATAGTTTGAAGAGGAAAAATGTAAAGCTCTTGACAAATACAAGCACAAATATCTCTTTGCAGTGGTCAGCCTCTTACTTCGCATCTTTCATTCACCCACCACCACCATGCGGTTTTTCAAGTCCTTCAAGCTGCTCCACCGCAGGACGAAGTCGGACCCGATAAACGCAATCATCTCGGATTTCTCGAGGCACAACCACACGTCGTCGATCTCCAACGGAATCTCTAGGCCGTTTTTGACCGCATTGGCTCGCTCTGCACCAGAAAGCGCTATACACCCATCCATCCACCTGAACCTGCGGATACTCGACTTGGAAACTGAAAACTCCTCTCTCCGTGTGGCTACAGCGTCGTCTCTCAACGAGCTCACGGAGCTTCGATCCCAGCTCAAGGCCACACAGGTAGAACTTTATGCGGAGCTCCACAGAGGTGTGCGGCAGCGAAGAGAAGACACCAGTGAGATAGAGAGACTTCGCGAGACACTGGCGCAATACGAACCCTTCCTGGAACTGGTCGTCAACGCTGATCCAAATCGAGTCTTCCTTGCTGATGCACATGTCAGCCTCCGGAACGGACACGCACTCGACCAGGCTCTCTTGAATGCCGTCAAGCGTACTACTACTACGGATGCTCCTGGCGATGTACCTTCTCTTATCGGAGTACCTTCTGTTCTCGGACTCCGCTCTCACGACGAATATCAGTCCGCCCTTCAGTTGACACTCAAGTCTCGCATGCAGCTGCGACAATCCAAGAAAATCGCCAAGTTCTGGAAGAATACTGCCACAGAGGACGGCAAAAACACTCACGTTGTCACACCTTCTCCTTCTGCTATATCTTCAATTTGCGAAGCTCTTCCTGCTGAACGTCAAAAGGCCGTCGACGATCTTATCGCTCGCAGGAAATCGAATCCGAGGCACTTCTATACCCCGGTACGAACTCCACTGCACCATGAAGCGCTCGTTACTTCTTCGATGCCACCTGTGAACTCTGGATCGACATCCCTGGCTCATTTGCCGAGCAGCAGTCGCCCCTCCCTGTCGCCACTTGCGAGCCAGTCTTTGAGGCAAGAGCTCGTCAACATCTCGTCAAAGAATCGTATGTCCAAGTGGCCATCGGGGCTTGGCAGGAAGCCGTTGGGCCAAATCGATCTCAACCCTCGCAACACGGCCTTGATCGCACCATCTCACCCGATCACACCGCGAAAGAAATTCTCGTCCTCTGTCTCGGATCCATTCGGACCCACTCATGGTGAATCGGAATCTTTTGTGAAGGCATCTATAGATGACCTTGTTTCTCCACCGCGGGCCCGTCTGGTCGACAGCGAACGGCATAGCCTTACCAACATAGTTGAAGAAAACGAGTCACGGTGCGAATCTAGTCCTTCCTCGAACGATGTGAGCCGGGAGTGGGTTACTTGCGACAGCCACCAGGAGGACGCCTCGTTTGGCTCCAATGCTGAGACTCTGATTCACGCGAGCCCAATAACGCCACCAAAGAAGCGCGCGCTTATCAAGGCAGAAACCGCGAAATCGAGACTTCCCATCCCAGTGTTCCGGTCTCTGAAACGGCTCTCCTCGATGACACTGGCCACTGTGATAGGAAATGCAGCGCCCTCGTCGTTGCCGCCGAAACCAAAGATACCCGTAAGATCACCCACTCGACTTCCCGTACGGCCAAGTGCCAAGTCGCGATGATCAACCATGTACAATAGACGCATATATAAAGCACGGGTTTCTAGTGAGGTATCGTCGGATCCTATCAATAATGAAGATGTACAGTTGCATGCAAGAAAGGCGTAACAGGAATGAGGGCCACCGCGATCATGATGCGGCGGGTGTCTCATCTTCAGGTGCTACAGCGTCCGCAGATGTTGAGGAGGGAACAGACTCGGCCTCGGGAGATTTGGCGTCGTCGCCCCGAGCGGCGCTGGATCCTCCTCTTCCTCTTCCTCTTCCTCTTCCTCGACCCATGCCCCTGCCCCTCTCAGGACCTCCTCCCCGAGGGCTTCCCCTAACCCAGTTTCCGGAGTCTCTGGGTGGCGAGCTACCCGCAGCCTCCTGCTCCTTCCCTTCATTAGTTGGCTGAATCGGTTGAGTGGGCTGAGAAGGCTGGGTCGTGGCGTTCTCAACAGTTTTCTTGTGCTTCCAATCGCCAGTGGGCTTCCCCGAATCCCATTCCCTGCTCTGAATTTTGTCCATCTTCCTCTTCGCATTCTGTTCACGCGTCCGATCGACGCTGTCCTGCACCTTTCGGATCTGGGCCTGTTTGATACGTTCGGATTCCTGCGTCTTGCGGAAGGCCTCTTCGTCGGCTTGCACGTCCTGCGGCCCAAATGTTTGTCAAGTGTCCATGGCGATCTACGATCGGAGAACGCACCAGCCGCCGTTGTTTGATCTTCTCGTTCTGTTCACGCATTCGCGCCATCCGCTCGGTGAGAGCTTCCTCACTCAGCTTATCCTTGCATGGAATTAGATGAATACACCTTGATCACCGGAAAACATACTCTCTGACTACCCCCCGTCTTGACACGTTCAGCATTGACATATGGCTTTTTCTTCTCCCTTGTGTCTGGTGGAAGAGTATTCTGGGCCTGATCCTGCTTTTCCGGAGACGTGGGCTCTTGGTCTGTGGTCGTGGTGAGCCCTGTGTCGGCCTGTACCGTGAGCTGGTCGAAATCCAGACCCAGGGAATTTGTTTCGGCCATGATGATGTTGGTGGAATTCAAAATGGGTAACCCTAACCTTATTGTTAGGTTGCCACATAAACTCGACGCCGGCGGCGGACTCAGGTCTTCATCGATTCCACCTCTTACCTCCATGTCTCTCTCTAACAAGCTCTCCATTACCGACGTCGACGTCAAGGGAAAGCGTGTCCTTATCCGTGTTGACTTCAACGTCCCTCAGCAGGACGGCAAGATCACGAACCCTGCTGTACGTCGGCCCGATCTATCGACTGCCTTCATCGGCTTATCTTTATCTCCAGCGCATCGTCGCTGCTTTGCCTACAATTAAATATGCGCTGGACAACGGTTTGCAATGGATCGTTATTTCCCCTCATCCATCTAATCGCATATACAGGCGCGTTGGCTGTGATCCTCATGTCCCATCTCGGACGTCCCGATGGCAAAGTGGTCGAAAAATTCTCCTTGAAGCCCATTGCTGCCGAGCTCGAAAAGCAAATTGGCCGGCCCGTGCAATTCTTGAACGATTCTGTGGGCCCTGAGGTTGAGAAAGCTGTCAACAGCGCCCCCGCAGGATCCCTCATATTGCTCGAAAATCTTCGCTTCCACATCGAGGAGGAGGGATCGGTCAAGAATAAGGACGGATCCAAGACCAAGGCTGATCCCACCAAAGTCGCGGAGTTTCGCGAAGGCCTCACTCGTCTCGGAGATGTCTACGTGAACGACGCTTTCGGAACTGCCCACCGCGCACACTCCAGCATGGTCGGTGTCAAGTTGCCCCAAAGAGCTGCGGGTTTCCTTGTAAAGAAGGAGCTCGAGTTTTTTGCGAAGGCCCTGGAGCACCCTGAGAGGCCTTTCCTCGCCATTCTCGGTGGTGCCAAAGTCTCCGACAAGATTCAGCTGATCGACAACATGCTGGACAAGGTTCGACATAAGTTGGACCACAACGGTCCATTTGCTTATTTTGCACATGTATTCAGGTCAACTCTTTGATTATCTGTGGTGGCATGGCCTTCACCTTCAAAAAGACCCTCGAGGGTGTTAAGGTGGATTCAAAGTATTGATTGATTTTCGTTTGCTGATGACGTCATAGATCGGGAACTCGCTCTTCGACGCGCCTGGAGCGGAAAAGGTGGCTGGCCTCGTCGAGAAGGCAAAAAAGAACAACGTCAAGCTCGTGTTCCCCATTGACTATATCATTGCCGACAAGTTTGACAAGGATGCCAAGGTCTGTTTGTCGCAGAAAAAAGGGACTTGTACTCCTCACCTCCAGATCACCAGACCGGCACCGCAACTGAGGAACAAGGCATCCCCGACGGCTGGATGGGTCTCGACGCTGGGCCCAAGAGTCGCGAACTTTTCCGCAAGACAGTCGCGGAGGCCAAGACCATTCTCTGGAACGGGTAAGTTTATTTACGCGCTACTCAGGCTGTCCCTTACACCCCACAGTCCCCCTGGTGTCTTCGAGTTCCCTGCCTTTGCTGAGGGATCTACGTCCCTCCTCAACGACAACATTGAGGCCGCGAAGAACGGCGCTGTAGTTATCATCGGAGGAGGCGACACAGCTACTGTTGCTGCCCAAAACAATGCGGAGAACAAGTTGAGCCATGTAAGCACGGGTGGAGGTGCCAGCCTCGAACTCCTTGAAGGAAAGGTATGCAAACCTGCAACATCGTCGGTCGTGCTCAACAACATCTCACTGTCATACTTACAGGTCCTACCCGGCGTCGCCGAGCTCAGCGAGAAGCAGTGAATAGCAATACATAATCAATTATTAGATTTTTAGTGTGATATGTTTTTGACCAGGCCTGGCCTGGGAACTCATTATGTAACACCTGCGTTGAATTTGTGAGTCACCTTTCTGGCAAGCTCAGAGCCCTTTCCCGACGACGATGGTCAGAATTATCATCAAAGGAGGTGAGTAGGACCGTAGTGGCCCGTAAAATTGCAACTGACGACTGGTTATAGGTGTCTGGAAGGTATATCCTCGTCGTAACCACGAATCATATCCAGAAACTGACTGCTTGAGTAGAACACAGAGGATGAAGTTCTTAAGGCTGCCATAGCCAAGTACGGAAAGAATCAATGGTGGGTTCTCTGACGAATAATAGCCTGGAAATACTAATTTTGCTTATACCCTTCATAAGGGCCCGCATATCATCCCTGCTTGTCCGGAAGACACCAAAGCAGTGTAAGGCGCGCTGGTACGAGTGGTTAGACCCTTCGATTAAAAAAACTGAATGGTCAAAAGTATGTATGTTGCTTCCTTCACCTTCCTCGACACCTAATCTGGTGTTTTAGACCGAAGATGAAAAACTTTTGCACCTTGCGAAGCTTATGCCTACACAATGGCGGACAGTAGCTCCGATAGTTGGACGGACAGCCGTTCAGTGCCTTGAACGGTACCAGAAGCTGCTTGACGAGGCAGAGGCGAAAGATAACGAGGAGCTGGGCTTGGTTGGACCAGACGGAGACAGCGGACCGAGTGCGGACGATGTCCGGCGGCTACGACCGGGAGAGATTGACCCCGACCCGGAGACGAAACCAGCGCGGCCTGACCCCATTGACATGGACGAGGACGAAAAGGAGATGTTGTCTGAGGCTCGTGCACGCCTTGCCAACACCCAGGGCAAGAAGGCGAAGCGGAAGGCCAGGGAACGCCAATTGGAGGAGGCGCGGCGGTTAGCTGTTCTACAGAAGAAGAGGGAGTTGAAGCAGGCTGGTATCATGTGAGTGGGTCTCTCGACACGCATACCTCATTTTTTCACCAGGATATTTCAGTATGCGGCACAAGACTAAGCGAAAAGGAATGGATGTAAATATACGATGGCTTCTTTATCACTGATGCGGCCAGCTAATATCCGTTCTCGCAGTACAACGCCGATATTCCCTTCGAGAAGAAGGCTGCGCCTGGTTTCTACGACACCACCGAGGAACAGGCCCGTGTCGCTGCAGCCCCTGTGGGTCAAACTCTTCGCCGACTTGAGAACAAGAGAAAACCAGAGGAGGAGGAGGCGGAGCGGAAGAAGCGTCAACGGAAAAATGCTGTAGGAAAGGAGGGTGGTGAAGCGTCCGGGCATCAGACCAAGTTCCTCGCTGCCAGAGACGCCCAGATTCAGAAGTTGAAGGAGGCAGACTCGATCGGACGGAGGAGGAAGCTCATGCTACCCGCAGCGCAAGTGGGTGAGGCCGAGCTGGAGGATATTGTGAAGATTGGGCAGGCAGGAGAGAACGCGAAGGCTTTGGTGGATGGTGGAAGCGACGCCAGTGGGAAGCTTTTGAGTGATTACGAAGGGCTGGAAAATGCGCGCATGGCGAGGACCCCCCGGACAGCACCTCAACGTAAGGGCTTTCTTAATACCACTTGCTCGATGTTTCAGCTGACGTGTTTGTACCTTCCATTGCAGAGGATAATGTTTTGATGGAAGCACGGAATCTTCGCAACATGTCCATGGCACAAACGCCACTTTTAGGCAACGAAAACACACCGCTCCACGTCGGAAGTAATGGCGGAACTGGGTTTGAGGGTGCTACACCAATGCATCACGTCGCCTTCACTCCCAATCCACTTGCCACCCCTCGAGATAACCCTTTGGATGTATCAGCAAGTCCACATAATGGTGTATCTGCGACACCACTGCGAACACCCATGCGCGACAACCTGTCCATCAATCCTGAAGGGTTTCCGGCTTTTGGCGCCACACCTCGCGATGAGCGCCTGCGCGCCAATTCCACGAAACGGGCGTTGAAGGCAGGCTTCATGAGCCTCCCAAAGCCTGAGAACAACTTTGAACTCCTTGTCCCAGAAGACGAGGAGGACGGTACTCAAGTTGGCGCGGAACGTCTCTCAGAGGAGGATGCAGCCGAGAGGGACGCAAGGTTGCGGCGGATGCGAGAGGCCGAAGAGCAAGCAGCTTTAGCGCGAAGATCTCAAGCTGTGAAGTTGGGTCTACCTCGTCCCGCGATCGTCGATGTGGAGGGCTTGATCCAGCGGTTAAATATCGACGACGAGCGAGTCACCGAATATGGTGAGACTCAACGACTCATCAACGCAGAGCTCGCCCAGCTTCTCCTTCATGACGCCATCACCCACCCCCTGCCTGGCACCTCCCTCCCAGGTCGAACTGTCTCACTCTATGAAATACCCCCAGATCACGACGTGGAAGCCGCGAAGGCCGCCATCCATCTCGAGCTCTCCCTCGCCGTTGGCTTCCCCAATGCGAAACCCGAGCAGTTGCGGGATGGTCTCCTTGCACTCGCCAAAGCCGAGAATGTTGATGAGACGACCTCGTGGGCGGCCGTTCGGCAACAGCTGGTGTTCGACTCGTCATCGAAGGCTTGGGTGGAGTCTGCAACCCTTTCTCCAGAAGCTCGCGTCCAAGGGTATTCAGTTGTCCTCGACGACAGCAAAAATACCATGGCTAAGGATGCCTCTAAAGCTGCGAAGGTCGAGAAGAAATTGGGTGTTCAATTAGGCGGTTACCTTGCACGGTCTCAGGCCCTATCAAAACGCATCACGGACGCATTCGAAGAGCTGCAGAAGACACAGGTCGAACACAATAGCTTCTCACGGCTTCATGTCAACGAGTCGGCTGTTGGGCCACGCCGACTGGAAGCCTTGAAAGAGGAGGTCGAGAAGCTGGCCAGGCGCGAACGGTATCTACAGGAACGCTATGCCGAGCTAGATTCTGAAAGGAGAGAGGCACAATCCAGGATAGCCGTCTTGGAAGAGAAGGTCATGGCGGAAGCGGAGGCTTACAACGAGGCACAACTTGCCGAGATGGATGTTGAGGGGTAGATCTTGGGTAGATCGAAGTTACTTGTACGCATGTTGTTAATTCTCTTTGGTGTACGTTTTCACCTGTATTTTTACCTTGACGAGATGGCATCCATTCGTGTGCGAGATTTGGTGGGGCGCCTCGAGGCATCCTCAAGGTAGACAGGATTATGATATGATGGTCCTTCCCTTGTTCGCGATCTACATCTATGACATGAGAGTGACATGAGAGGACATGAGGCGACATAAAAGGATATGTAAAAGGGCGTTGTGCCCACAGCGGCCTTGGATCCCCATCTCCCTCTTAAATTATCAGAACATGTTTATCACGGTTGTTGATCCCGCAGAACCCTCGGCGACCACTCGTACACGTCTCCTGGCGCCGATGCATCCACGATCGACGGAAGCGTCTGCTAAATCTCAGGACTTGAAAGTGCCTGTCGCAGTTATAGCCAGTGGTATCGCAGCCGGGGCTTTATTCGCGATCGCCGTAACGGTAGGATGGGTGTATTGGGGCAAGTCCGTAAGACGCGCGCAGTTGAACAAATGGAGGGATGTTGTAAGTGACCAAGTTCTCAGGTGGATTTCATTCACTTCATTAGCATCCTCCCAGGAAACTGGTCGAAAAACAAAGCTGAACACGGAAAAAAACGCTGTGATGTCCAACCCAAGCCTTGTCTCCTTCCAGCCCCTGTTCGCTCGTCCAACGGGAAGAAAGGTCTCGTTCGTCGCCGCAGAACCATGCGGGTGGGAGAGTGCATCGCTATACACACACGGCACTGCCACGCCCACATTCGACGGATCTGCCGAGATGTCCAAGCCTAGGCTACTGCGGCCGGTAAAGGGTTGGGGTTGTTCGCATCTGCCATCGCTGGCTTCACTAGCGGCAGAGGGTTGCACATCCGGGCCACTTGCACCACCAAGAATGGCGCACAAAGCTTCGGCAGCCAGCTCGTCATCCATGTATTCCACTGCAAGCGGAGAGGAGCATCAAGTGCGAGTTCCACCCAACCTCATACTTGCTGCGACGGGTAACGGGGGCCTGGGTGTCGACGGGGAACGTGATAGGCGTTCGGTGGCATCATCAAGCTGGAGCTTCCTGTCGAGAGTGGCCCAGGGAGTTCATGGAAATATCCACCGATATTCTGAAGCAAGCATGAGGTCGTCATACTCTACAGCATCAAAGGACTCATCAGGAGCACCGATCGGGGTAGCACTCTGACAGACGACGACGTCAGCAGGATATGGGGAGCAGACGGACATAATGGACTCAACGAGAACTTTTACGTTTGTTAACGGACGATCTTCGCTTATTGATTATATACGACCACATACGTTCACATTACCATATATTCCGGACACATTGTGTGGGTGTAGTCTACGTCTATTGCAATGTTTTAAAGTATTGCTGGAGACAGGTTCGTCAACTGCCGCGAAAAGGACAGGAAATGGGTCGACGCTTACCTGCTCTACTTGCGCGACGGATTCTTTAAACGCGTTGACCTCTCTCCAGCAGTCCAACGGCGTCGTGGGATGATTTCTAAGAAAGATTTTAGGCAAAGCGTCAACTAGAATGGTCACAGGCAACGCACTGATAGCAGGACACGACCGCCTCGCCGGTCGACTTGACCTCCGGAAACTCGCGGAGGTCCCTGCGAGCCTGGTATCGGTCGACCTTGCTGCGTATCTCCTCCAGGTCGCCCATGAGTTCCGTGCTACTAGGAATGCGTCCCGATCCACCCTCGGCGGAGTCCTCGGCCCCACTCCGTTCACGGTCCAAGTTTTCCTTTTCCAGCGCGCTTTCAATCTCCTGCCGCACCTTCTCTTCTTCCTGCTTCAAATGCTCCAGCTCGCTTTGAATTCGGGAACGAATGAGGGCATCGAGGGTGGACTGTCTCTCCGGCGAGGTTTCGTGTGACTCTAGTCGGTCCGAGAGTTGATTCACCACATCTTGGGAAAACTGGGAATGATGAGTACAATGAGAGGCGGAAACAAGGGTGTACGCACTGAGATGGGGGTCTCATTTTGAAAGACTTTCTCGTCCGATTCTGACCTTGACTGACCGGCTCCCATCTGGCTGAAGTCAAGGTGGTAACTCACTAATTTTGAATTTAACCTCCGCTCTAAGTGCCTTTGATTGTATAAAAATCGTTTATTGTTGCAACCTGACTGCCTGCTCTTTGTAAGTACATTTTGAACGACTGTCTTCAAAATCGTTCAAGAGTTGGTATCGAGACTAAATGCCTGCCTGATACTTGACCGCAATGAAGAGGGGCTTGAGATTTTCTGAGGACTGGATAGCTTTCGATTTGCAATCAGTATTTATTTCGCTCACTGACCAGACGCTGCCAGATGCCTAGTTAGTATGCCCATTGTCTGCCGTGCTCTTTGGCAGCCTCAAAATACAATACTACAGCTTCTCAACATCGTAGTCTAACTTGAACTATTTCGTCCGTCCCCATATTCATGGCCATGATCCAATAGCCTAGACAAATGCTGTAAGCTTCTGCTATACGGAAGACCAGCCTAAACCCATACCAATCTGGCTCAATCTCAGTGATAATTCGGATCCTACGCCACCCAAGCATTAGATGAGGGATTTGTATCGCTAGGTAACACTTACTGGGTCTTTTTGGTCTCTTCCATTTCGTGGAAGACAACCCAACCCGAGCGAGGTTTTCGGGTGAACAACACAGAAGTCGGGTGAACATGTAGAACCTAGCGCACGTCGTTATGATCTGGGCAGACTAAGGCTCACGTCTACTAACCTTGTTCCCTCTGACTGACCTATACGTCCCATCGGCCACCCACCTCGCTCCGTTACGCCAATAGCCACTGACAAGACAGCGGCGCAGCCTGCGTGCATCGCCCTCGCAGCTTTCTAGGGGAAGCTTGAAGCGCTGCATGTATTTCTTGAGTTGCGTTCGGATGGAAACAGCTCTTGACATTGCCCTAAAGGATAACGCATGGGATTTGCACCATCCCGACGACCGGCCATATCGTATAAACGCATTATACGCTGCCATACTTTGAGTTGCCCATTCGCCTGTCCAGTTTTCATAACACGTACCGTTCAAGAGCGTGAGGTGGTCCTGGAGATACTCGTGAGATGGTCAGCAATCAAAAAGTCCACTTTACGGGGCATACTCACGCCCTCCTCGGTCGTAAACTTTCGACGCTCTAGTTCAGCGAGTGCGCCAGGGGCCCCGTCAGGAATCACGAAGACATCCTGCAAATGCATTAGCACCTGAGTGGTAAGGCCAGTTGCGACTTACTTGAACGGCAGTCATGGCTGCAATAGTAAGAACCTCTTCTCCGCATTTGAGGTCTTTTGAACTAAAGAGCTGATGCAACGGTCATTTGAAACTGAAATGGCGAGGAGAGATGTAGCTCACCATTCGAGCGATTCCGACTTCGACGGGACATTCCGCGACTTGTTGGCCCATGGGTGTTAACCTTCCGTCCTCGCCAACCATCCCAGCAGCGACGAGACCCTCCAAAGCTCGCAGTACGATCTCTGCAGGAGGTGCAGAGACCCATTCAAACTTCATCAGATCATCAATACCTAGGGATTTTAGTTGCAATATCGGCGTCGTCATGTCCACGCGGGTTACTTCTGGGGGCGTCGAGTATGGTAATGACTCGAAAACTGAGAGGGGGTAGAGCCTGTAGCAGACACCTGGAGAGGTCCGCCCTGCGCGTCCCGCTCGCTGGGTTGCGGATGCAATAGAGGTTGGCACAGTCGGTAATGAAGCAAGCGCTGTCGTTGGATTATATGTCCGAATCTGAGTGACTTCGTTAGGGGCTGGATATGAGACAGGCATTCGCTACGCACCTTGACAAAACCGCAATCAACGACATATTTGATACCGTCAATGGTCACGCTGGCCTACATCAGCGTCAGATTGTGCTTTGTTTCGATGCGAAAGAATGGCTTGCCTCTGCGATGTTCGTCGAGACAATAACCTTCCTGGTCCCGCGTTCAGCTGGTTCAAATACCTTGAGCTGTTCGTCTGTAGGTAAGCCAGCATGAAGAGCCAGTGGAACCAGACGTGGAACACTTTTGGGAAGCCTGTGGTAAAGATAGTCAGTAATTGACATAAGTACCATGCTGGCAACCTTACATGGGTATCATTTCGGAAAGTTCATCAAGACATCGGTCAATCTCTTCGCGACCCGTCAGGAACACGAGAATATCGCCGGGACCTTGCTATACGTTGTTAGTACAACGTGGGCATCCAATTTGGGCCGGAGAAAATGCTTACCCGCAGATTAATGTTCCAGGAGAGTTGTGCGGCCATGCGAACATAATCAGGCGTTGGCTCCTCCAGATACGCGACCTCGACTGGGTACATTCGCCCTTCTAGACTAACGATGGTGGCGTCGTTGGGGACTGTCGAGTCTGTAAAATAGTCGAGGAAGGTGGTGGCGTCTAGAGTTGCCGAGGAGACTATCAGACGGAGTGAGGGGCGTTTTCGCCGGATCCTGGATAGAATGTGAGATGAATTAATCGGAATGACATAGATTCATGGTACAGTACTTCTTGAGCACGCCGAGAAGAAGATCAGTATAGATACTCCGCTCATGAGCTTCGTCAATCTACAAGCCCCGTGGGTGAGCGTCGCATAACGATGTCAAAAAAACGGCGATAACTCTACCATGATTGCGCTGTAGCGGCTAAGCAGCGGGTCCACCAGTGTCTCGCGGAACAGCATTCCATCGGTCATGTATAGTATTCTGGTTCGTTCCTTGTCGCTGACGTCTTCGAATCGAATGGTATATCCGACCTAGAATGTGCGTATGGTATTGATCTTAGGATAAAGAGCAAGAAACACACCTCATCCCCAAGGACGGTTCCAACCTCCGCAGCGACTCGAGTAGCAACGGACGTGGCTGCGACACGTCGGGGTTGTGTGCAGGCAATAATGCTGCCTTCAGCAGCCCATCCTGCTTCGTAAAGATACTGGGGAATTTCTGATCGTTGTGTGAAGAAATCTCTATAAAACGGCGTTTGGAAGACTGACGAGTAGTTTTGCCACACCCAGTTTGGCCGACCACTATGATGACGCCGTGATTTTCGACGCAGTAAAGCAGCCTTTCCCCTGTGAAAATTACTTTAGAAGTGTTAGTACGACATTTGAAGCATGAACACACGATGCTTGAATATGGGGAGTCGTTCACGCTGAGATTGGACGGAAAGAGAAGAGTACACGGGAGCAGATTGAACAACATTGCCCTCGACTTCGGTTGCTCTGTCAAGGTTGCTGCCTGGACCTGCAGTGCCCGGTTTCCAGAACTTGAGCGACATTTGACGGACCAAGCGTGCGGCCGCGGCTCCGGAGGTGATGGCGTGGTTTGGATCAGAGGCCTTTGCACCCCGAATTCAATTATTCTCCTCTCTCGCCTTCGACCGTCGCTTCGTCGTCGCCTAGCCCACCATGTCTGAACGCAAAGGTGCGTCGCAAGCCATTGAATTGTTCGAATCATGCTAACTCAATCCTCAGTTCTCAACAAATACTTCCCTCCGGACTTCGACCCAGAACTTATTCCCCGGCGAAAGCAGCCCAAGAACTCACAACAAGTTGTTCGTCTCATGGCTCCGTTTTCCATGTTCGTATCAATCAATTTGCTCATTGGCGAGATCTAATCAACTTCTTCAGGCGCTGTAATACTTGTGGAGAATACATCTACAAGGGAAAGAAATTCAACGCGAGAAAGGAGACTGTGGAGGGCGAGGATTACTATGGGATCAAGATCTTCAGGTTCTACATCAAGTGGTGCGTCGATTGATATACTGCAGTTCCTTTTCTGATTGGACTTCCAGCACCTTGTGCTCCGCCGAGATTACCTTCAAAACCGACCCCAAGAACACGGACTACAGCGCAGAGCATGGCGCATCACGAAATTTCGAGCCTTGGCGGGAAGAGGGTGCCGTTGAGGAGGAGGACAGGCTAGCGAAGCTCGAAGAAGAGGAGAACAATCCAATGAAGGCACTGGAGAACCGAACGACAGACTCGAAGCGGGAGATGGACATTTTGGATGCATTGCAGGACATCCGGGCCAGAAATGCAAGGAATGAACGCGTGGGCAATTCGGTTGACCTGATAGCTCAGACAGGGATGGAAGAAGTAGAGCATGCTGAGGATATCGAGAAGAAGCGGCTGGAGGAGGAGGATGAGAAGCTCATCCGGGAGGTTTTCTCGAGAGTCGCTGGGCCATCAACCCTCGCAGCGTCTGGTGGGACGGAAAGTGAAGAGGCGTCGACTGTGGTGACTGTGAAACGCAAGGCCGACGACATTGAGCCTTCGCTGCACAGTCTACTGCCAGAGTCCGCACGGGCCCTCATCCACACAAAGTCGACGGCCGTACACGCCACGAAGAAGAAGAAACTGGATGGCAAGAACCCCCTTGGGATCAAGCTCAAGCGCCCGGCGCAAGGCAGAGGCAAAGGCGGTTTGAGTGTTTGATAGTTCTAGTCATCAAGTTTGCATTATTGTAACATCATTTTATTTATCAATTGTATTGCTACCACAATCATCGTACTACCACTTGCATGGACTCTCGTGAAGAATTCCCCCGCGTATCTGTGGGCAGTGTTCAGGACTGGCAGAGACTGAAAGCCACTTACAAGAATGCTGCCTTGGCCTCGATGGAGGCGGCAATCGCGTCTCACGGCCTAGATCGCGAAGAACGTGCCGTGGTGCTCGCCCATGCGAATCAGGTCCTTTCCCTCTTTCCTTCAGACCACACGGCGCCCTTCTAACGCGATAGTTTCATAGAACATTGACGCGTCCATGCAAATGGCCCAGCGAAATCTGCGTATAAACGGACAGAACTATGAATCTCTTGACCTGGACGAACAGAGTGGCGTCCCGCAATTGTCTAGCTTTTCGGTGGAACTGACGCGTTTATAGACACGGAGCCCTTCGACGAGGCTCTCGACAGACGGATATGGTCCCTCGCTGACACGCGATTACAATGGCAAAAGCGGATCGCGGAAACGCGACGAACGCTGCCTCAGGAAATCGAAACATCCGTGTTGGACCTTTTGGACCAACATCGCGGGACCGATGGGGATGAAACCACTGCCTTCAAGGACAATATGGTGGACACAGCAGACACGGAAATAGAAGACTATGGGGGTGAGTTACAGTGCCACGAAAGGAAACCTCACTGCTGAGCATGGCCTGCTTGCTCCTGCAGACGTACTAGCGCGTTATTCTCAGATGGAGGAAGTGTTGCAAAGGACATTGGCGTTAGGCGAGGAGTTGGATCAGGTGCGTAGACTTTTCATTGCGGAGGCCTCGGTCTGAACCTCCTCCACCAGACGACGACCAGCCAGGAAGAGCGTGTAGAGCGTGTGCGGACTGTCACAGACGAGGTCAAATCACTCAAAGTCTGAGTTGTATCATTATGTTCTTTGCTTGCACCGGGTAAAAAACAAAATAATCGCATTGGAAGGTTATGATCCTCTGTAGCCACCACCGCCGCCACGACCACCCCATCCGCCGCCGCCGCGACTACCGCCACGACCAAATCCTCCACCAAATCCTCCGCCCCTCGGTGCCCCCCTTCCGCGGTCACCAAATCCACCCCTGCCTCCTCCACGTGCTCCTCCACGTGCTCCGCCCCGTTGAAATCCTCTCCCTGGGGGACCACCACGCCCGCCGCGGCCACCTGCTGCTCCACCACGTCCACGCCCGCGTTCTATAAGATAAGTCAGCAAAAACACAAATTCCGGAAGCACCGACCCTCGTACTTGTGACACCTAAAATAGCAACAGAGATTTAGTGTGAATCCTCGAGTGAAAAAATATCCGTGCGCACCGCCGACCACTTTTGGTTTGGGAAGGAACCGCTCTATCGGAAGAAGTTTGTCTCCCCCAATGTAGACTTTGTCTCCCTTCTTAAAGCTACTCGCCACCATTCCTTCGCCCATTTTGACCGAGAAATAGACCTCATTGATGGGGCCAAGGATTTCGTCGACTTTTCCGATTACGGATTTATTTTGCAGGTAGATGGGAGCGTTGAAGTAGGGTACTTTGTCTGCTATTGACGAGGAGCAGATCATCTCGTCTTCCACAGCATGTACGAAAGATCCAATCTCTAAGAGAAACAAGAGTCAAGTATAGGTGGAGAGATCCACGGACAAGAACGTACCCAAAACCTGGTCTGGGGGACCGAAATCGCGCTGTTGGAAGCCGCCCCTTCCACCGCCCCGTCCTCCACCGCGTCCACCTCCACCGAAACCTCTTCCGCGACTCATGGGGGAGCTTGGTGAATCGGTCAAAGGCTATAGTCAGTTGCCGTCGAACGCACTGGTCGAGAGCAAGAATTTTCAGTTTGTCGTTGTTTTCCGCGTGAATTCACTTCGTCTACAACTCGGCCCGCCATGCTGAAATCCGACTTATTAGTGAAATCGAATCGACGTCGTTATTGTCCTCAACCCTCATGAGCCTACTCTTTCGCGACAACGGCAGCGTACACACTGCGTTTACCGTTGCCCAGCCCCCGCGCTCAAACGCTGTTCTCTTGGGAAAGCACCTGTGGGCAACACTCGCGCCGGCGGACCACTGCGCAGCGCTCTCTATCCACCTACAACCCCTGTGTAGGACGCGTTTCAACCAAAAGAATCGGATTCATTCAATCATATGCTGGGCGGTCCTAGACGAAGAAGTGCGTGCTTTTGCGCTCGGTAGCGCATTCCTGACCAGATTCTGTACTAGATCGAGGACCTGGCCATTCCGCCGGAATGGTGCAAGATGTATCCTCATATATTCTCTGCAGGGCTTCAGACTCGCTCTCCGGCCCTCTCTGTGATGATTACTGAGCCGATATTGCTCACCGAAGTAATCGTGACTGCCCTTTCCGCCCACGCGTACCAGGTGGCCCACTCACGGGATTCAGTTCTCGAGGATTGGTTCTGCAAGCTCACTATTCTGCGGCACGGAGACATCCATACTTTTGGATCCGACCAGCTACAGTTGAACGGCCAAGGCGCTTCGTCCGCTGTATCATATTCGTATCGTCTGGACATGGTTGAGCCAGTCTTGCAGGGATATGCACAGAAAGGAACGACGAAATTCATCGTGATTCTCTCACAGGAAGATGTATCACCGCCCCCGTCCGTGGAGGACGTCGCCGAAAGTGATTTTGAAGGCATAGAAATTGACGAAGCCTTTCTCGCCAGCTCTGCGTTGTCTCCGGTATTTGGCCAGCCAGATCACTCTTCGACCAATACCCACATTGGCTCTATCCGTCACGCGGAAGCTCCAGAGCCTGTCTTCCAAATCACTCCTTTGGCAGAATCTATTGATAGTACAGACGACAACTATACCCTGTATGTCCGCACGGTGGACCTGGGAACAATAGGTGTCTTGAACGGCGACTGGGTAGGTCGAATGCCTATACATCTCGTGTCATTACCTCATTATATCTTCTTCAAGGCCATGGCCAGACCGTCTCGCACCTCTCATTGCCGACTTGTCCGAATATTTGCCAACGATAGACTGGTACCAACTATGTAGGTCATAAGTATCCCTCAAATGATTGCGCATCTCAAATACTCTGCAGGGGCGCAGCAGCAGTCTCGCCAATCCTCTTACATAACCTATACCCTGATACCTCAACCGCGAAAAAGTTCATTTCGCTCCGCTCAAGTCTTTTTGGCGCTAGACAACCTGCTATCCCTAATGCTCGGGCGGTCACCATCGCCCGCGTTGCTTCTCCTGTCTCGATAAATCGGGTATATCAGCCGCTCTTTTTGAAATCTCTGAAGGGTTACTTTGAGTCTACGAAGCGCCTTGTAAAGCAAGGCGATATCATCGCCGTTTCCCTTGACACAGACGATATTGTTCAGTACCAAGACGGCGATGAGAACTACGAATCGAGTACTGACGATGACCAGACTCTCAAGTGAGTGAAGATGGCCCTCCAAACATTCGTGTGCCATTGACAGGCGACTGCAGTAGATTGGCCTTCCCCTCTCGTTCCAACGACGTGGTCTATTTCTGTGTCACCAACGTCGAACACGACGTCGTCAAGAATGATTCTGATCCCGATATGTACGTCGGTTCGACCACCGGCGAGCTGGGGTGCTGGGTGGACCGTGCCGTCACTCGCATCGTCCAAACCGGCATCGAGCACTCCTGGATCCCCGATGTTGGAACATACTATGAATCGGGTAGGTATCAAAGATATAAAAGCCATGAACGCTAATTCATATGCTCACGAAGCACTCTCGACGGGTCCAAGGGCATTGTACTCCAGTCTGAGGAGCCAGGAGTCTTCCCATCTGTTGGGGCCGGACAGCAGTTTCGACAAGATACTCCTGCTTACCTCTGCAGCATCAGCACAGAAGGCGATGGATTATAAACTAAACCTATCTTTATTGCTGAAGGGTGCCCGTGGAACCGGCAAATTCACCACAGCCTTTTGGATCGCTCAACACTTCGGAATGCATCTACTGGAGGTGAGAGCATAATCAGTGATCTGTTTCCCCCTTATAACTTTTACAAGATCAACTGCTATGATATCGTCGGAGAAAACGATACAAAGACGGAAGGAACGCTACGGGCTCGTTTCGACAAGGCCAAAAGCTGTTCGCCATGCATAATCCTGCTACGGCGCATCGAGGCATTGGCGCAAACAACACAAGTCCTTGAGTCAGGGAAAGGTACGCTAGCATGGCAGGAATTTCACTGTTTCTAACATTTCAAAGAACCCGCTATTGCGAGCGTACTACAGGAATGCATCCAAGATACGCAAAAAGAATGGAAGATCTCAGGATACCCGGTCGTTGTCTTTGCAACGACGAGCGAGCCAAGTCGTGTTCCCTCAAGCGTCATTGCGTCCTTCAAGCATGAAATATCTTTTGAGGTACATTGATTCTGCCTTCGCTCCTTTTTTTATTTGACATGAGTTACAGGCTCCAGGGGAGGGTGAAAGACATGAGATACTTCAGAGTTCACTTGTCAATCATATTTTAGCGCCGGATGTCTCGACATCGAACCTGGCTACTCAAACAGCGGCTCTAGTTGCAGCAGATCTGGTAGACCTTGTTTCCCGAGCCAAGTTTGCGTCGGTCGAGCGAGCCATGCGATCCTCGTAAGTTTGTCGATGCATTCCCTTGCTTACGCGTTGCTTACCTGTGTCGTCGCAGCGAAGCGAGTCCACACCATCTAGCCCAAGCAGGTATCGCTCTTACCGCCGCCGATTTTGAGATCGCACTTGGGAAATCCCGAGCTTCTTATTCAGAAAGCATCGGGGCGCCGAAAATCCCTAATGTATCTTGGGATGATGTTGGTGGCTTGGCCCACGTCAAATCCGACATCTTAGACACCATTCAATTGCCACTAGAACATCCAGAGCTATTCTCCGATGGCCTGAAGAAAAGATCGGGTGAGTAGTAAATTAGTTTTGCTGTCACTGTGGAAAGATTAACGTCTCCCCAGGTATCTTGCTATATGGCCCACCTGGTACCGGGAAAACGTTGCTCGCGAAGGCTGTGGCGACCTCATGTTCTCTCAACTTCTTCTCAATCAAGGGCCCGGAATTGCTCAACATGTACATTGGAGAATCGGAAGCAAATGTGCGGCGAGTGTTCCAGCGAGCGAGGGACGCGAAGCCATGCGTGATTTTCTTTGACGAATTAGACTCTGTTGCACCAAAGCGAGGGAATCAAGGGGACTCCGGAGGCGTCATGGATCGGATTGTCAGCCAGTTGTTGGCAGAACTAGATGGTATGTCGGAGGGCAAGGGTGGAGCTGATGTTTTCGTTATTGGTGCGACAAACAGACCAGATCTCCTCGACCCTGCTTTGCTGCGACCTGGAAGGTGAGCCAACTGCCAGCCATACAATGCATGCACCTTGATTTTTTTTACTGACATTCGTCACAGGTTCGATCGTATGCTCTATCTAGGTGTTAGCGACACGGACGAAGCCCAGACCAATATCCTCGAGGCTTTGACCAGGAAATTCCGTTTAGCTCCCGATCTCGAACTACGAGACTTGGCTGAACAGTGTCCTTTCCATTACACAGGAGCAGACTTCTACGCCCTCTGCTCCGATGCTATGCTTAACGCTATGTCTCGAAAAGCTAAAGATGTCGATGACAAAATAGGTGGGATCGCAATTTTCCTCATCACACTTTCGTAGTACTGAAGAGAATTTCCAATAGCGCACCTGAACAGCCTGCCAGGTCCTCACAGTTACCCTAACCCCTTAACGCCACAATACTTCCTCGCGGAAGTGGCTTCACCTGAAGACCTGAACGTTCTAGTATCGCGGGAGGATTTCGACTGCGCTCTCAGAGACCTTGTTCCCAGTGTCAGCCAGTCGGAGATGGATCATTATGCTAGGATACAGAGTCAGTTCTCTCGGAAGGAGGATCAAAATGTGATATAATGCTGGTCATTTTATGACATAGGCCACCCTCAGAACCATTTGCTTGGCCTCAAACCAAGTCGATTAATTATGTCTCTCATTCCATCGGCAACGAAGGACCCCAGTGCTGTAAAAGATGGTTGGACCTGCACAGGGATTCCTGCAACCTCAAATCTGGATTCATCGACGAGACGGTTAAGTATTTTAAGCACCAAACAAATGCAAAGAGCATTGCCTGACCTGAACCCAGGCGTGCCGTTTATCACAGTTTCCACTTTGAGGGTAGGTCTGTCTGAATTTCTTGTATCAATCTCGATAGTGGACCTGTCACCGACAAAGTGTGAACAACTACTGGGCGAGGATACATCATAGAATGCTTACCATTTAGAGCTTCCTGTTGGAATATACTTGACGACCCGCTCTATCGGTATATCCTCCACGAAACTGACCATCTCGGGACCCTCCTCGGTAGAAAGTGTCGTAGTCCGGTTTCGTTGTACGATAATATCGCTTTGCATACGCAAAGTGCGGACAAATGGTATGTAAAACATACTCAAAGGGCTCGTCGAAAACTCCCAGACAGGGAAATCCTCGGGTTTGGGCCCAGTGAACTCGATGGCTGCAAACTCGTGGCGGTCACCAGACAAGAGTATGACATTCGGAACAGAATGAAACGCAGCGAGCAGGCTCTGCTTCTCCTCAGGGAAGCCGGCCCAGGAATCTGTCTGTGCATCATGGCCCCATAGAGATGTGAAGGGAACGGAAGAGACGACGAATTTGAAAGTCGACGTCGTGTTCACCCGAGAGAGCCATTGGTGAAGTGCAGCAAGCTGGGTGTCGCCTAGCATAGTGCGATGTGGCGTGCCCACCTCAGTGCGATATCGACGGGTGTCTAGGACGAAGAAAGCAGTGTTGCCGTATCCAAATTCGTAGTAGTGTTGCCCAGGAGAGACTGAGTCATAATTAGGATTCGAGTTGTAGAGTTTGAACGCGCCAGAGGCGTTGAGATATGGTGGCGTTGAATCATTACCGCTGGCTCCGAAATTGTTGATAAACTTGGATATCCAAGTCAGCATGGCGTTCACAGATATATTCATTTACTCACCTCGTGGTCGTCGTACGCGTGGAATACAGCTGTGAGGTAGTGATAAGATCAAATGTCGATTTTTGTTTGTAGATGAAGGAAAACTCACGCAATCGTTCATAAATTTTTCGGAAGCTGTCACTGTTGTAGTTTCGGCGATATAGCCGTCTGTACGCCTCTTTGTCGTCGCCGATGTAAACAGGTACGTCTGCGTAAATGAAATCTCCAAGGAATAACAAGAACTCTGCCTCGGCAGTATCATAATTGGACACGACGGCCGACGCGTTTTCGTCTTCAGATTTATTTGAAGTTGGAATTGAAGAGAAAAGGTAGTCTGCGAGGAGATCGAAACCTCTGATGGACCTGTAGTGCGTCGGGCCTCTATATGGAAAGTTGGGTAAGATGCAGGACGAGACCACAAATTTGAAGTGCGTGTTGGCTGAAAGTCGAGGATCGGGGAATGTGCGGAAGCGATGGGAAGAATAAGGATAAGGCAGCAATGTCCTGTTTGTATCAGAGAATGCGTCTGTAAACCAGAGTCAATCGGGTAGGCGAAAAACGGTGGAAGTCTCACTCACATTCGTATGATGTATTAGGCCAGAGGCCGGTGATTTTTGCGGTGTCAACCCAATCGTGCGCTTCATGGAACATCATAAGTGGGCCATCCTTCCATACAACGGTGGTATTCGAGTCCGCCAGTTCTCGATATACAAGGCGTAGGCTCGTGCTCTCAGTTGTATTAGCCTCTGGGAATCGTGCAACTATTTTGACACTATCCGGATACACTGCACCAACGCGAGTGAATGCGACATCGGAAGCAGTGTCCAGGTAGGGTGTGACAATGAGGTCCGCAGCGGCGAGGAAGAGCAATGTGTTTATGAAAGCGTTGGATAGTCGTAGGCGTCGTGAGGTTGACGGCAGGGAAAGAATCAGGGTTCGCAAAACATGCTTTCTGGGGCGAGGAGACTAATGTGCGAACCGGGGTCAGTATCCGAAGCTCTTCCCGGAAACGACGCCCTATACCTGCGTCTTTTCAGACTGCTTATACTGTGGGGGTCTTGGGGCGAACAGCCAGGATGACAGAAGATATGAGACGTAGAGGGCTGGTAGGACCGGTTTCACAAGGCTGGTTGGAATCTGACGATGGATTGGCAACCTGTCGCCCGATGAGACAAGAGACGGTGCCGCTTACCACACGAAGAAAAACATAGGTCGCTAAACGGAAGAGATTCGAGAGCAAAGTAGGAAGATACGTCAAGGCGGACATGGCAGTCCAAGACAAGCAGCTACCGCGAGGTAAACAGGGATGTAATGGTAATAAACTACATATGTACACCGCCCTTTCCTAGTCTTTCCTCGAGTCCTGGTTCTTCAGCTTCAGCCCTCCTGGTTCTTCAACCCGCTGAGATCCTTCGTTGTCCTGCAATTGCATCGACATTCCCTCAAACTTGTTATGCAGATCGCACACTCACTCGACAGGAACCCCAAAAATGTCGATCCCATCTATCCGTGTCGTCTCCTCGTCTCCCTGGTTGGAGCCCACAAATATCTGACCCGGATCAAGTCAGCCCAAGCTCAAGGACTTGCGCAAACGCGACGTACGTGAAGACTGTTGACCGCCTGGAAACGTACAAATCGCAGAGAAATAGGCTGCCCTTCTGCCACATCGGTGGGCGCGAGGGAGAGTACCTGCGCGACGTCGGGTTCCGCTGCATCTTCTACATCCTCAAATCCCAGTGTCGGACGATTGACTGCTAGTTTGATCGTCTTTGGAGCTTGCTCCGGTATGGATGCTTGGATTACTATAGATCGCACGCGTACAGTTTGGTTGTACTACACAATGTAGAATCAGCAGGCCGTGCCACACTCTGCGATAGTTGACCCACAGGGATGCTAAGGATGAGCTGCTCATCGGCATCGCTCTCGAGGTAGTTGGGTGTCGTGTTTCTGGTTTTCTGATCGAGAATGGATTTGAGAGTATGGCTGCTCTCATTCAGACAGACGAGCTGAGAGAGATCGAGAAATTGAAGCAGGGAGACCTAGACGAGCATGGTCAATGTCTGCTGGCATCCCTGGAGAGCAAATGTGTACTCCTTGCTCGGTGCTCGTCGTGGTCGACATCAGAGAGGTTCGTTATCACGTAAGCATTGGTACTACGGGCAGTCTCTAGCAGATTACACATTCGTCCTTCGCCTGTTGTCGTGTCGGCCGCGCCACATTCGCTCGCTTGTTCCCCATCCGCTTCATCTCCGTCAGACGGTTCATCGCTCGCTTGTTTCCCTGAGCTGACAAAATGTGTCGATGTTAGGCTATGGTTGGTCGCAAGAGCTTCCAGCATGGACAGGACGTACCAGCTGCTCGCATGTACCACCGCTTTGCAAACTCGACATCCAGTTTGATTCCGATCCCCACTTCAGCATAGTACCCGACGGCATACTCGGCCTTGCTCAAGCCCTTGTTGGCCGCCCGCCGAGCCCACAAGTACGCCTCCGAATCGCTCTGCTTGAGTACACCCTCGCTTCCGGTCAGATACCATCCACTCAGCGCCAGCTCTGCTTCCGAATCACCCTTTTCTGCAGCCTTTGTATACCATGCAATTGACCTTCGAGGATCCACGGGGCACGTGAGCCAACCAAATTCGAAACACTGCCCCAGCTTGAACTGAGACGGTGTGTACCCGAGTTGCGCGCCTTGCGTGAAGAGGTTCCTTGCGTAGGCGGGATCGTACACAACGAGCGGCGAATTTGGAACCTCGTGCAAGAGCGCAAGCTCGTGGAGAGCATGAGGATTGTCGACGTCTGCTTGCTCTGCGGCACGCTTGAGCCAGCTGATCGCCTCCCGTGGATTCTTTTGTTCACCCAGTAGACCGCCCAGCAAAATCATCCCGAGCTTGTACATGGCGGGCGTGTCCCCCAGCGATGCAGCCTTGCGATAAAAGGCGGCGGCTCGTGGCGGTTCCTTTCTCGTACCAGCCCCGATTTCATTGCAGACTGCAACCCTGTAAGACGCCGCTGCATGGTTCTGCTTGGCTGCTTGTAGATAAAGATGGTAAGCCCTCTCGTGGTCGACCTGAAGTCCGAGCGCGCCAGTTCCATAACAATTGGCCAAAAAAAACTGTGCTTCGTCGTAGGCTTCTCCTTGGGTAGCCAGTTTTCGAATCACCTTGAGAGATTCGCCAATGAGGACCTCACTATACTTCTTCGCTGAGCGCTGGTCTTTGGACGCAGATCGAATATGTTTCGCTGCATCGATGAGGTATTTGGCGTACAGAAAATGCGCCTCGGGGTCTGGATCGGCCTTTATTCTTTGCCGGTATTGATCGATGTACTCCTTCGTGTAAGGCGGCGCGGCCAAATCCACAGCTTTGCTTTTATGGGTTGATGGTGTTACGGAGGTCAAGGTTTCTGCCCGGTTGTACACAGGTCGCGGTTCAGCCTCTGCTGGATAGCCCATCGGAGGGTTTGGAGGGGGGTATGAAATGACGGAGGCGGCATAGGGACTGTGGTGACCAGACGGTCCAGGTAGGGGTCCTGAATGGCTAGAAGAGAGAGACAATTGGCTGTTGGCCAGAGACGGATGTTGTGAGGGGTATCCAGACATAGGCAGTGGGGCTTGTGATGTCTCCACATCTGGAGAGGTGTACCCGGGATGAGGTTCCTCGTAGTAGTAGGTGTTCAGATTCTCCGCGTACTGCGGTGGATGATCATACGGCAAGGAGGGCGCGGGATAATTGTTATGTTGCATTAAGGCTAATTGGAAAAGTCGGTGAGACAGAAATTCGATGGAATGGTGGATGCGTACAAGGTGGAGGCCCGTCTTCGTCGGGTACATATCCCATACCTGGCGCCCAAGGACCTTGGGCATCAGGCTGAAAGCCTTGGTGTCGAGTATTGGTACGCATCGCCAACTGGGAAGGGGAAGGCCTAATATCGTGACCAGAAGGATCCAGGCCGAACATTGCTGGCCATAGATTGGCTAATTCGAAAAGTTTGTGAGACAGAAATGCGATATAGTGGCGGATGCGTACAAGGCGGAGGCCTGAGCTCGGGGTCATCGTCGGGTATATATCTCACACCTGGCGCCCAAGGACCTTGGGCATCGGGCTGAAAGCCCTGGTTTTGAGGATGGGCGCGCATCGCCAATTGGGAAGGAGAAGGTCTAATATCGTGACCAGAGGGATTCAGGCGGGACATTGCTAGCGATGGGCGTCGTCGCTATCGTAGACGCTGCTGAGCTAGCCGTCGTCGTCGTTCACGTCGTCGCTGTCGCTCGTCAGAATTATTACAAGTTGAACTAGGGTGAATCTGACTTCGACGACAATGTTATGTATTTCCCACACTGTAGGATCACTCATAGTAGTATCAAATCCATTTCCAGGCCTCCACTACTCGTTCAATTCGCTGCCTTTCCAGCCCTGTCGCTGTGCGGCGAACCTTGGTCAAGGTGTAGCTCCGGCTCTTGACCTCTGCCATCTCCCCCTCGCCATTAATACTGTCGGCATTCAGCCAAAGTTCCACCCAACTCTCATCATCCTGTGGTCGCCGCCCTCTATCGGATCGCGTCTCAACATCCGCTGACTTTTCAACGAAGCTATCCCAGAGCTTTGGTACGAAGTTTTTGAATGGTCGCGTCGTTTCCTCCAACGTAGGTGCCGCGGAAGTTCCACGCTTCCGCTTATTGGCGTTCGCTTTACGAGCATTGGGTCCACCCTCATCTTCGCTAGAATATCCACCTGCTAATCTCAAACGCCATCGAAGTTCCCTTGCCATTGCTGGAGCGTCTTTGACCCTGTCGGATGGAATTTGTTCCTTGACGTCCTTCTTTCTGTGGTCGTTCGTCCCCTCCAACACCCGCGCCTCTGAAACCAAAAAGTCGGCCAATGCAATCATCGAATCAAGGACTCGCGCTGAGAATGTTGCGCCGGAAGGAGATTTGAGGTCTCGTAGGACTTTGTCGCCTACATACCAGCAAAGTCTGGCAGGGAAATTCAGTTACAGTACGGTTTGTAGTTCATAGCGTTCGTACTTGGAGAACATCGGGAATCTGAACTTTTTCGGAACCTGCGTTGCGATCTCAATATTTCGCACTCGGAGCTCTGCAGACGATCTGAAATGGCAAAAAATCAAAGGAGTGAAGGATCCTTACCAGTCGGGACGTTGTAAGAATGAAGGAAGTTACCGCCAAAGACGAGCGTATCGACGGGCGTGTACTACACAGCGGATCCTAAGCACGCGACACAGTTGGAGCGAAGTAAACTTACCACGGCGTGTATCCATCCTGCCGGAATGATCATGGTGTTCCCCTCCGTCAATTCAACTTTGAACACCTCGTCGACCAAGTCCCCTAGCCAGGAATGGTTCTGGAGTTCAGTGCCCGACCAGCGCTCATAAGCTGCCAAATTCTCAGCAGTTGGTCGTATGAAATAGAAGACCTGAGCCAGAGGTCAAAGAAAGTCAGTAATAGCACATGTCCTTCGAGGAATCTCTCGTACCTTGGCACCGGTCAGAATGTGATAGTAGACAGATGATCCAGCAAAATCAATGTGCCAATCCTTCCAGAGTTGTGAGCACACGATAGGGTTAGATTAAGACAACTCACCGTCCAAGCGTCGGCGACACCCATTAAACAGTACAGCTGAACTTTCGGATAGACATGGCCCTTTCCTTTCCTCGTGCTCGGCCAGTAATTTTCCACCCAATCTAGATCGCGAACTAGCTTCGGTGGTAGTATCAAATCGGCAAGTTTGGTACCAGAGATCTCAAGTGAGATGACGTTGAGGATTTTCTCGCGCGCCTCTGGTTCAAGGTCAATGTAATCGTTCCATTTTCCTAAAGTCCAGCCAGGCGACGTCGACTGGGACGCGACATCTGCAAAGGGGTAAATCAGCGGAGCGTATGAGCTTTCACGACATACCTATGACCTCTAGTGGCGTATCCTCGCCGACGAGCTCGGCGACATCGTCGACGGTGAAATCGCTCGGGGGCATTTTCATTCCAAGACCGTCCGGCTTCTCGATAACGATCGGCTCTGTCATGGCAGTCTCGTCTTCCTCAAGCCAGTGTAATCCTACATCTCCACCGTCGAGCCTCTTAAATGGGTCGTTCTTGATGGACTTTTCCTCCAGAATACGTTTCCAACGCCGTGGATCTGACTCGAGGCCTGCATTCAGATTTGCATAATCGGGTTGAGTTCGCTTCCTGAATGACTTGCGCGCGGGCGCCTTGAATGTTATCGAAAGTGCCGGGTTCGCATCCATACATGCTTTACAGTACCTAGATGTATTCAGGGTATGTCATTGAACGAAAGAAAGCAGATAAGAGCTTACCACTTATCCACCGTGTCGACATCCCCACCGCTTCCTGCACATCTCCAGTGATACCATGACATGCAAGTGTCGCATCGAATCCACTGCTCCTTGTTAAACGGGTTGCGGACTTCAACAACAGCAGACCCTGTTGGGCACGCTGGGCACGTCTCGATGTCATTAGAGGGTTCAGATTCTGACGCGGCAGGTGATGTAAAATTGGTTGGCTCAGGATCTTTCTTGGTGCGCGTAGAGCGTCGCTGCCCACGAGCCATGTATCCTCAGCACAGTCAGTGTGACGAGGTTCGGTACAAGCGCCGCCTTGGATCAGGAAAGAAAAATAACTAAATAAATAAATTACACATGCGTTTTCTATAACATATAACTACAGCGGGTAGCTAGATGTTTAAGGCAAGATGGCCGAGCGGTTAAGGCGTGTGACTCAAGCGTAGCTTACCTGCATTCGCGGGTTCTCATCATCGTATGATGGCGTGGGTTCAAGTCCCACTCTTGTCACTGTTTTTGGCTCATATCTGCATCCACCTGAAAGTAAGTAACAATCAACCGTATTCAACGTCAAACGAGCTGACAACCCGTCGAGGGCAACTGAGGTTTACATCCTTTTAACAAGGGGCACAGCCGCAACAGTGGCATTCGTTACAGACCCCCCGGTAGGCAAAGTAAATAGCAACTTAAACAATAAGTCGTCATAGTCGTCGGTCCCAGTAATTCCGTCCTAAAATCTCCTCCTCTCGATTTAATTCAATCAAGCTCATCAAGAACCAACGCGCGTCTGCGCAGAACGTCATTTAGTACACATGCTCCACGCCAGCAATGAAACAGAAACATACCTGAAGATCGCAATTGGGCCGCTCAGCCCAGGTCCTCGCTGCTCGCGCTTCGTCGCAGGCAGCCCCGGTTCAGGCAGCTCGTCGACGTCGAACTTGGGCGTCTTGTTACACTTCGGTTTCGCACCGCCGCCGCCGCACTTAACCTCAAGACCAGCGTCCTGCAGCTGGCGGCGTTCCACAGGCGGCGTCGGCGCAATCGTTGTATCCACGTCCGGTCGAGGCTTCACATGTGTCTCACCTGCAGCTGGTGGACCCTTCCGCAACCGCCTGACAGTGGCGGTATTCGCGCTCTCCGCGTCCCCGCTGGGACGTCCCCGTCGCGGCCGCACTTCCGTCTCCAGATTGGGGACTGGGGCGGGGTACTCCGACGTGGCACGTAGGACAAATGCCTTATCCTGGTTATCCCCATGGCGCCGTGCGGCGAACTTCCCATTGCGCGTTGTTGGTGGTTGCGTGGTTGCGGGGGCAGCTATGACGGTATCTGGAAGGTCGTCAAAGTCCAACAACGCGCGTCTGCGAAATGGAAGCCTTCAGCGTATATCCCACATCCCACATAACCGAGCTTGCAACAAACATACCTTGAGATGCTAATCGGGCCGCTCAACCCAGTACCCTCGCGCTTCGTAGGCTGAGGACGCTCATCGATCTCGGGCGTCTTATTACACTTCGGCTTGGGCGCGTCGCACCTGGCCTCATGGCGTTTCGCAAGAGACGTCAGCGCCGCCGGGCGCACGGGCACCTCTCGCTTGACCTTGGCGATATTAGCGCTCGCTGCATCCTCCTTGCGGCGTTCCATCACCTGCCTCCCCTCCACCGGCAGGGTCGAGGTCGCAGCGGGGACAGGGACGGAGGGCGGAACAGGCGGGGTGTGGCGGTATCTGGGGGCAAACGCGCCGGGCATAACGATATCCTCCTTCAAGTTCCGAGGCGTCGAGCGGGCAGCGACCCTCGGGGCGGGGGGAGGGGCGGGAGCACCAGCCGGGTCGCGTGCAGCGACCGTGGCGGGGAGGTCCTCAAACTCCAACGCGCGTCTACACAATCAAGCACATCTTCAGCACATGTCTGTCCCAAACACTCAATCAACGTACCTGAATACCGCAATGGGGCCATTCAACCCCTTCCCTTCGCGTTTGGCAGGCTGTTCCGGTTCCAACGAGCGTCTACAGTAACAAAGCAAGCATGCCTATCGTCAGCACACGTCCAACCAACGCATCACAGTACAACGCACCTGAATGCAGCGATAGAGCCCCACAACCCTCGCTTCGTCGCAGGCTGCTCGGGCTCGGGCGCCTTGCCATCTTCCTTGGGCTCGTGCTCGGGCGTCTTACTACACGTCGGGGGAGTCTTGTCATCTCCCTTGGGCTCGTGCTCGGGATTTTTGTCACCACCCTCAGGCGTCTTGTCGTCGCCCTTGGGCTCGGAACCGGGCTTGTCATCCGTGGGCTCGGGAGTCTTGTCATCTCCCTTGGGCTCGGGCTCGGGGGTCTTGTCGCCACTCTCGGGCGTCTTTTCACCACCCTCGGGAGACTTGTCGCCACCCTCGGGCGTCTTGTCGTCGCCCTTGGGCTCGGAACCGGGCTTGTCATCCGTGGGCTCGGGAGTCTTGTCATCTCCCTTGGGCTCAGGCTCGGGTGTCTTGTCGTCGCCCTTGGGCTCGCACGTCGGGGGCGTCTTGTTATCCCCCTTGTCGGGCTCCACGGGCGTCTGGGTACACGTCGGGTGAGGGTGCTCACACCCAGGGCCATCTGTGCGTCGTTCGTGGTCCTTCACCTTGTCGAGAGAGTCGGGGCCAGATGAAGCCGAAGTTGCCCTCAAGACGGGGTAATATTTCGGCAGCGCACGGGGGCTCACAGGCCTGCCCTTGTTATCCTCATTCTTGACATGGTGCCTGCGCGCCGAGCGGGTCGTGGTGGGCTCCGGAGGGGGGACATGATCGGGGGCGGGGGCGCGAGCTCCATCTGCGTCTTGGACCTCATATTGTCGTCGCATCGCACGCGCGGCGAGTTTACCATTCCGATGGTTCGGGTGCGGTTGTGGGTTCGGTCGCGTGGGCAGTGGGTTCGGGCTGGGACGAGCCACGACCGTATCGGGAACGTCATCAAAATCCACAGCCCGTCTGTACAAAGCAAACCCTTCAGCACAATCCCACGTGCCCCCGACAGAAGGAGCTACATACCTGAACACCCTAAGCGGCTCCTCGCGCCTCGTGTTCGTATTCGTCTCGCCCGGGTGGCCAGTGGAGCGGCGCATAGCTCGATAATCCACGTCCCTGATGACATATCCAACGTCAGGCTGAGTTAAGCGTAGTTAGCGAGTTGGGTACGCACTTAGAGCCAATTGGCGCAGCCTGTGCCACTCTCCCGCCAGTGAGCGCAAGCGCCAGGGCGAGGAGTAGTGTCGTCGAGTTGAGCGCGATCATCGTGTTGTCCTCGTTGGGGTTTGACTGTTCTTTTAAAAATCGAAAGAACGGTTCGCAAAAAAGTAAGAAGCGAATGGAATCGAAAATCGAGAATCGAAAGATCCAAAAAAAAAATCAAAGCACAGCTTCGAAAAATCCAACGATACGGGGGGACGAAGACGGACTCTGAGGCAACCGGTGCCAAAGAGATTAAGGGGTGGAGCGGGGGGAGCACAGCTGAGGAACCACAGCTCGCATGAGTGGATTTTATACTTCTGGTGGTGATGGAACGGGGGCCGTGAAACGCGTAACGCGTTGATGGTCGGTGACTGATCGCTGATGATGAGGAGAAGGAAGCATTGGGTGGCACAGCCCCGGTTTCGGCGACATCAGCTCGGATCCGCATTAATCCTCGAGTCGGTGTGATTTTTGTTTCATGTTGAAACATGAGATGTAGAAGACCTCGACTCTCGCAGTGGTGCAGCTTGAATATTTCCAGTGCTAGACCCACAACAGGGCGATCACGCAAGCCTCGCAGCGAGCATGACGCGGCCAAAATCCTCGAGACCGACCGACTTATCGGGTGCCGTCGAGAACGCGTCGAGCATCTCTATCATCTGAAGCAACAGCAGCAGGTTAGCGTAGAATGCAGGCAAAAACGCGGACGTACCTCGTCGGCCTTGATCTTTTCGCCAAGCATAGCAGCGACACGCTGGATATCCTTGATGTATATCCTCTGCTTGGGAACGTCTTGGGGCGGTACGTGTGGGAAGAAGAGTGTAAATGCGGCGAGTGCTGCGTCGCGTTGGCGTTTGGTGAGATTCTGGTCGGAGAGCGGGGGTGAGCTCGCGCGTGCACGGGTGCGGCGGGTACGGGGAATGTCGGTGTACTCGTCGTCGTCTTGATCATCCTCCAGGTCTTCATCTTGGTTCTCCTCGTACAAATCGTCACTGGGCGCGTCGTCGTCGTTGTCGTCGTGGTCAGTGTGCTCCAACAGCACTGCACACACGGCGCGCCAATCCTCCCTGGCAATGAGACCTCCGCCTGTGGGATCGTCCTGGACCTCGCCAGAGTCTGGGGCACTCCATCCCGAGGCAGCGTTTCTGAATACGGCGAGAACCTGGTCATCGTCAGGTGGGAGATCAAGAAGCTGAAGTGCGCGGGGCACGTCGCGCATCTTCATATTCTTTTCACAGACAGAACCTGCGCCGCCGTCGTCGTCGTCGGCATCGTCGAGTACGGCGTGAAAAACGCGGTCAATACTGCGCTGGACGTGGATTGGAAGTGCATCAAAGGCCATTGGTTGTCGGTCACACAGGTCACACATTAAAATCAATTACATCCGGATTCCGCGCGTCGTTTCCGCCCGCGATGGTCGCCCGGTCTGTGCTGTTGCGCCCACTCCGCGCTGCCCGCCTTGTCGCCCAGCCGGTCCGTCTGCTCCATGCACAAAATTCCCAACAAAAGGCTGCTCCTCAGCCCAAAAGCTGGCTGACGCACAAAGTCGAGTCGTCGCCGGGCGCAATGAAGGCGTTTCTGCGGTTCACCAACTTTTTGGGGTACGGCAGTCCCAAGCAGCTCGCAGGTCGGCGGGCCTTTGCGCTGTACGACCAGGTGTGCGCCGTCACCCCCGATGCCGACAAGGATTTCTGGCAGAACGGTGCGTAACAGCGCTGCACAACACTTTATTCTAGCAATCCTTACTTACTTACCCTATGCTAGCCTGTCGTCTGCCGCCAACTTTCCAGTCCTGGTTCACAGTAACCAACCTCCACATCTGGCTTTTGACCGTCAGGCTCCGTTCTCTCCCCTCTCCACTTGGCAAAATATACACTCAAGCACTCATCGACCACTTCTTCATCGACGTCGAGGATCGTATCCGCGCTGTCCTCCAACCCCCCTCCAGCCCCTCGGCGCCGTACACCTTTCACACTTCCTTCTATGTCAACCCCAACGCGCCCTCAAACACCAAGGACGACAAGAAACGCGGGCGCGCCCCAGACCGCCTCGTGACGCGCCAAATGAAGATCTTCAAGGAACAATGGGCCGGTATGGGCCTCGCTTTAGATTTGGGGCTCGTCAAGGGCGACGAGGAGCTTGCCGGCGCCGTCTGGCGAAATCTTCTCGGTGCCCGCGGCGCACAAGGCATCGCGTTCCCCACCACTCCCACCTCACCTTCTTCCCCCTCCCCAATACGCCGCCATCTAAACCTCTCCGGCGGCGAAATCGTCAACCCCGCCAAAGTCGACTACGCGGCCGAATCCACCACAGACGACGGCTCGGGGGTGTACGACTTTCCTCCCTCACAAGCCGACCTGTATCTCGAGTACCCAGGGCTGATGCTCGATATCGTGGGCTACGTGCGCCGGGAGGCGCAAAGGCTGGAGAGGGTGAGTGATGCTGAGGTCATGGAGGGGTCCGTGGCAAAGGTCATGTTTGGGCGGGTGAGGGACTAAGCGACGATAATACACGCTATTACTAATCGCTTTCATAACATATACTTGCCGTACGCTACATACATATCCCCAGCCCCACTCACGCCGTCGTGCCAATTTTCATATGCACGCTCTTCGCCCTCGTGAGCTGATCGAAGCCTACAAACACACACATCAGTCCATTTTCCCGCTCACCCCAACAGCCAACCGGGACTCACCAAACCGACTCAACCCGATCCCCCTCCCACTATCCTTAACGCCCGTCCACGCAAGGGCGGGATCAAGATAATCACACCTGAGTACCAAACCCAAACCCCGATCAGCGTCCTCTTGTGCTCCCAAAAGAAAGCACCCACGCACCTATTCAGGAACACCGTGCCCGCTTCAAGCTTCTCCTCCAGTTGGTGGAACGCCTGCTCGGAGGCAGGGTGGTGCTGTGCGTCGGTCCAGATGGACGCGGTGAGGCCATAGGGCGAGTCGTTCATTAGTGCGAGAGCAGCTGCATCTGAGGCGACCTTTGGGGTGGTAGACGTGAGCGAGAGGTTCAAGAAGAATCACGCGCGCGCACCTTCATGATCCCGACCACAGGTCCAAACGTCTCTTCCTACACCCCACAGGAGTTCAGTGCTCAGTGCTTATCCACCCACGCCTCTCCACATACCTTCATGAGATCCATCGCTACATGATCCAACACTTTCAGCAGCAACCCTAACTAACACAGGAGGGAACGCGACGCACAATGATTCACACCCACAACAACCTGGGGCGCCACATACGCCGTGCCACTATTTAGCACGCCTCCCTCAATCAACCAACATCACTCTCCGTAGGAAGAGAAAAATCCAAACTCACGGCTTCGCAGCCACAAACAACTCCTCCTCAATCAACACTTGTGCGCCTTTCTCGACTACACCACACCATGAATAAAATCACTCATTGAAAACCGGGCACAAAGCGAAAAAAACAAGCATCACTTACCCGCATCCGTAACCTGCCTCCTGACCCTCTCCGCACTCGCAACACTAACCACGGGGCCCAGGTTCGTGTTGGGATCCGTCGGGTCGCCGAGTCTGTAAGTCTATCTCGCGGTGGTCAGTTTTCAGAGGGCATAGGACGGTCGGCGCACCTTGGTAATCTCAACAAACCTCTTCACAAACTCGTCATACACCTTTTCATGGACATATATCCTCTATCCCCGCGGGTCATCGTCATCGCGTGTTATGTATTTATCTCAAGGGGAGCTGCACACGCACTTCGATCGAGCAGCAGCTCTGCCCCGAGTTGAAGAACGCACCTAATCGTAAGGGGCACGTAAGCCGAAGAAGAAAAATGGAAAGAAGGGGAACCCACCATCCACGAGCTCGCCAACCGTATACTCCAAATCCGCGTCTTCCCTGACGTACGCCGGATCCTTTCCTCCAAGCTAAGTACAACGTGCACGGTGCATGATCAGCAAACAACAAAAAAAACACTAGCTCATGTTCACTCACCTCAAGCGCCACGCCCTTGAACCCCTGTGCGGCCACCGCGGCCTGCTCGACCGCACGTCCGCCCTGTACGCTGCCGGTGAAGCTAACAAATTGGACGCGGGGGTCCTGGACGGCGCGTTTTGTGAGTTCTGGTGTGAGATGGAGGACCTGTGATCCGGGGGAGGGGGGGGGAGGTTAGTCGTTCATTCTTTTGTTGATTTATTTATTGTTTTCAACCAGATAGAAGAGATAGAACTGAGAATGGGGAAGGGGGAGATTGGAAGAAAAAAGGAAAAGAAAAAGGAACAAAACAAGGGGGAGGGAGGAAAAGAAAAGGCCGCACCGTAAGGACATTCTCGGGGAGCCCCGCTGCCGTAAACGCATCCGCAAGGCGCTCGGCAGTGAGTGGAGTCTGCGGGGATGGCTTGAGAAGGACGGTGTTTCCTGCGAGGAGCGCAGGCAGGAGCGCGTTGATCGCCGTCAGGTATGGGAAACTGAGATAGCGCAATAGTGGTGTCAGTACATAAGTATAAGATGGACAACGGCTCATGTATAGGGAAGGTACGCTACTGACTTCCACGGCGCCACAATGAGCACCACGCCGATGGGCACGCGCCTGATGAACCTTCGAAAGCCCGGCTTATCTGTGTCCGTGAGAGAGACGTCCGCGAGTGCCTGGGGCGCAATATCGAGCATATACGTAGCGCGCTCGACCAGGCCGCGAATCTCGCCAGGGGACTGTGTGATAGGTCTACGCAGCGTCAGTTAATCCCAGTTCGCATGAGTACTCCGAGTCATCGTCACCTCCCCATCTGGGCCGTCAACTCGGTCGCCACGTCCTCTCCCAGCTTCTTAAACTCCTCCTGTTCATCATGAGCTGCAAATTTCATCATGCATTATCTCGAGGCGAGACTCACGATGAAGCGCCTGCCTATCTGGATGCGGCTCTCGAGGGGGACCTGTGCCCAGGGCTTCTGGGCCTGGGCAGCGCAGGCGATGGCGGCATCGAGGTCCGCGGTGGCAGGGTAAGTGCGCTGGACGTACGGGGCCTGGGTGTGAGGGGCGATCGTTGTTTGGATTTCTGCCATGGTGGGAGCAGGAAGGAGCGGTACGCAATCATCAGAGCAGCGCTGGTGATCTAATCTAATCTACAATCAACATCACGTGGCGACGCGTGTATCTCGTCTCTCGTACTATTAGTACCACAGTCACTCTCCACTCTCCACGATGGCAAGCTCAATCCACTCTGGCCCGGGCTTTGATTTCTCCAATGAAATACGGTGCGCCACAGACTAATCTTAATACGATCTATTGCTTCATGTATTGCATGCATAGCAACAACTTCATGGCCGAGAAAGGGCTTCCCCTCCCCAAAGCAACGAGCACGGGCACGACGATCGTGGGGTGTCTATTCAAGGACGGAATCGTGTTGGGCGCCGACACGCGCGCCACCGAAGGGCCCATTGTCGCAGACAAGAACTGCGAAAAGGTGCCGTGTGCCGCGCGTTTTCTCTCTCTCTCTTCCTCACCCACCCACCCTCAGATCCACTACATAACAGAATCAATCCGATGCTGCGGTGCAGGCACAGCCGCCGACACCGAATTCACGACGGCCCTCATTTCGAGCAACATGGAGCTGCACGCGTTGTCAACGGGCCGCAAGCCGCGCGTCGTTACCGCCATGACCATGCTCAAGCAGATGCTCTTCCGGTGCGTGTCCCCTCATATATTTTATCCTCACACTCACACTCCCACCAAATCACCCACCCTACGTCTAGATACCAAGGTCACATCGGCGCCGCCCTCGTCCTGGGCGGGGTGGACGCCACGGGCCCCCACCTCTTCACCATTCACCCCCATGGCTCCACCGACAAGCTCCCGTACGTGACGATGGGTAGCGGTAGCCTCGCCGCGATGGCCGTATTCGAGAGCGCGTGGCGGCCTGACATGGATGTACGTCGTCCCATTCCACGAACCCTCCACTCACTCACCACTATCTATTTCCCAGCGCGAGTCCGCCCTCACCCTTGTAAAATCTGCCATCTCTGCGGGCATCTTCAATGACCTGGGTTCAGGGTCCAACGTCGATGCATGCATCATCACCGCGTCCTCGACCGAAATGCTGCGGAACGTCGAGATGCCTAACGAGCGTGTGCAGAAGGAGCGAGACTATAAATTCCGGCGGGGCACGACTGCGTGGGCCAAGGAGAGCGTTCGCGATCTCGTGGTCAGCGAGACTGTGCAGTGGGTGGGGGGCGAGGCGATGGATACTACGTAGGATGGATGCGCGAGGGAGGAGGTAATGCATGCTGTAATAGTACACGGTGCCAATTGCTTGATCTTGCAATGTCTCGAGCGCAACCAGCTAAAGATCAGGATCCCTTGGTATCATCCCATGCTCGAGTTCCATTTCCATTCGTATCGCCCTCACACAGAACATCATCGTGAACGAAGACTTTATCATTATGATCCATTACACTAATTGTATCGCAAACCAAATACCCAAGAGTTAAAAGAAAGTCCTATCCTTCCGGCCCTCCCGTACTCATCCATGTCGTATCCAGGTGTCCGCCTAATCCTGTCTAAGTGTCCCGCCCTAAACGCTTCGGCGGCGGCAACTGCCCGTTTTCCCCACTCGTGTCCCTCCCCAAGCGCTTCGGCGGCGGCAGCTGCGCGCTTTCACCACCCGTGTCCTGGCCCCTCGCGTTTGCCTTGAAGAAAAGCTTGCGCGGTGGTGTCTGTCCCGTGTCGCCTCCCGAATGTGCGCCATCCCTCCTCAGGCTCTTAGGCGGTGGAAGTTGCCCATTCTCGCCACTGGTATCACGCCCCAAGCGCTTCGGCGGTGGGTTCTGTCCTGAATCGCCCCCAGTAACTGGGCCATCACCTCTAGCAATAGCAACCTCATCAGAGTGGAGGAGGGGTGGGCGTTTCAACCCCGTGTCCAAGAACCCAGGTGGTGTGTTCTGTCCTAGATCGCCTCCAGTCGGAGAAGGGCGGCGATAGGGCGTCTCCAGATTAGCACTAAAGTAGTCAGGAGTCAGACTCCGCAAGAGCTTCGGTGTTGGAGTGTGTCCTGTGTCGCCCCCCGAGTCTGCGCCAGCGACGCGAACGGGAGGGATAGATTTAGGCGCTTTCAATCTGCGAAAGTACGATACATCAGTGTGAATTAGGGCAATGAGAGGCCGTAAAAACAGGAAGGAAAGGATGGGATGGCCAGGAATGAATTCGACGTACATATCATTCCAAATATCTACTCTTGCTTCCGAGGAAAGTTCCCTCGGCCTAGGTACGCCAGCAGCAGCGATACTCCAGGCGAGGTAGCACGGAGCCAGAGCTTGGAGGAGAGCAGGCTGGAGTCGCATGTCGCAAAGAAGCTTGGAGGGAGAGGCTCAGAGGGCTCGGAAGCTTATAAACGAAGTTACGCCAGAGGGAGGCTTGGGAGGTTCATGCGTTCACGGCTCAAGTGCTGCCGTGCGGAGAGAGCTGTGGCGTTGAAATTTGACAACCACTGCCTCGCGATCGATGGCCCCCCGTGAGGGTCGGAGAGTGTCCCTGAGTGTCCCCTGGTGACAACAAGGTGGTGACAGGGTCAAAGACCTGGAGAAGGAGCCTAAAGACCTAACATGAACACGTCGAGAGTCCTGAAAGTCAAGTTGAAAGTCGCGTCATTGACAGACGTGACCAACTGCCGGCGCCGTCAAAACGCCGGCACAGCACATTGTTATTGTCATGTTTGGTGGCGTCAACTTTGCGTCAAAAGCTCGGCTCTAATAAACCTGTTCCATCTCGCTGCTGGTCTTGCGCAGGTCTTGCGGCTATAGGACGGCACGCCGGGACAGATCGTATGTAGTATTTACTTGCTTAATGGATCATGGGCTGCCAGGGGCTGGGTCACCGGGCGCCATCTTCTTTTTACAGATCTTCAATTACCCTTCCTGGGCGTTCGCCCAGCAAATTGATTTCGCACTGCGCATACTGAGGCATTCCCAATTCCATGCGGGCCGCGGCTAAAGAAGGGTGCGATTGTATATCGAATCCTAGCTAAACGGTTACTCAGTATTCAGTGCATTGGTTGGCGCTTCTCACTGAGCCAGCTCCAGCCGGCCGGTGGAAAAGCTTCATTTTGGTCTTCCAAGGCACACTGACTGCGGGGTCATTGGATTTCCTCCAGCGGCCAAAGACGCTGTAGATATTATTTTAGATACTCACCCTTCCGCGATTGCATTTCATTGGCCAGGCGGCGAGTGCCTCGAGCTTCTCCTCGACAATCCCGGTCTGGTTCCCTCCAAAAAAGTCCTAAGAAATAAGGACTCTCCATGATATGTCTTGACTTCAGAACCAATGCGCCGCCGGTCCATGTGTATTTGTTTCTAAATTCCCTGAATAGCATGGAGAGCTGCGTCTGAGCCCAGGGGGTGGCGTAAGGTGGCGTTATGCACCAGAACGAGGGGAAAGCACATGAAGTGATATTACAGTCACGATCACGACCACGGCACCTTCGTGGCCTCTACACTATGCTCCCACAACTTCTTCGACGCCTCCTCAGAACCAAAGTACCGCTTCATCCCGATATCCTCCCCGCGCGAACCGACGCGGAAGCAGCCCCGATTGTTGCTGAGCAGGCCGTGCAGCATGTACTCGCCGGAGTCTTGGTATGACGTGGTGAACGGGTACGAGAGCCCAGAAATGATGGAGGACGAGGCCTTGATCCATGTTGTTTCTGAGCTTGTGTTGAGTTCGGTGTTTACAAGTCCCGGATACGAATGCACGAATGTCAGAGCGGGATTTTGGTGGGCGAATTCCTGTCGGTGAAAGGCTCGGTCAATCCAAGGGATGATTCTGGGAGGAAATGAAAACTTGCCTGGAGCATCAGATCGTTATATGTTGGCGCCGCGAGGCCCGCGTTAGTAACAGAGAACGTCTTCTCCAATCCCAGATCATCGAGGTCGATAGCCCCGCCTTTCCCAGAGGTCATAACCGACAGCACCTTCGCGTCCTCTCCAGCCTCCGTCGCCCTCCGTAACGCCGGCAGAAGAGCATCAGTAAACTTCCACCGCGCATATTAGTGGACTGCGAGCTTTTTGTCAATCCCCTCCGTGCTCTCCTCACGGCCCTTCACCGCGAATATCCCGGGGCTCATGACAAGGTGGTTAATTTTCTGTATCGGCGCAAGAAGTTCCCTTGAAACAGAGTCGACATTCCTCATGAGAGTCACGTCGCACTGCACGAACTCGTGCGTGTATCACGCGCCCTCCGGTTTGGGGAACCGCGCGAGAATGGCATTGGCAGCGGCGCGGTTGCGGCCGATGATGACGATGTGTGCGGTACCGTTAGTGTGCCGCGCAAATGCCTCTGCGAGGCCCTGACCGATACCAGATGTTCCTCCGACGAAGATGGTCACAGGAACGTAGGAGGGTTTAAATGCTGCGTTGGCGGTGCGCACGGCAGCAAGACTAGGCATCGTGGTATTCCGGAAGAAGAAAAGGTACGAGATTAGAACGAAAAAGAGGGATGCTGAGAGCGCTGGAACGCTGAGCATGAGGAGCTGCATCTAGCTGCATACGATCGTTTATCACACATGCAAAGTTTTATTTAACACTACGGTCGATGATGCCGTGAAGACGCGGTATTCCGGCGACTCACTTACGTCAGGATTTTGTTTGATCTAATCTAATCTTTGCCATAGCATGAGTCGGTTGAACTACGTTTTAGTTTTAAATGAACCCTCTAATACGCGAGTTCAGCGTGAGATAGAAATATTTCCATTCATGAGAAGGATTTGTTGATTTCAGACACCTAGACCGACCTCTGTGCCGGGTTCAACATTTCAGTAGGGTACCATGACCATCCATTTTCCCGTCTATTAGTGTTTTCCGCATGTCGGGGCTTGGTCGGGGTATCACGCGTTGCTCCAGACTCCAGTTCTCCCCTGCCAACTCAAATTTTAAAGCCTGTGCCCGCTGCCCAAGCACCCTCGATCATTCCGCCCTGATTCCGCCAGTGACAGTAGGCGCTCACGTAGAAGCGTCATAAACCCCCGTCCACCGCCCGGATCCTTCCAACTCCCTGTCGCCCACCATGTCTGCCTCACTCTCTGTACTGGCACAAATCAGTGCCCTGGTCAAAATCGACACCGACTCGCTGGATCCCGGTGTAGCACAGCGCTTGGGGCCCTTCGAGGACATGACATCAAACCAAGCGATCGCATACCAGCAAGCAATTCAACCCGAGAACGAGAGACTCATCCGCGAGGCCGTCAAGGAGGTGCAGGAGGTGCACGCCAATTCTGGCGAGGGACCAGACGTGTACTTGCGCGAACTCCTCGATGTCGTAGTACGTCGCCCCGACCAATCTCCCCATCGCAATTCTGACAAAGTTAAGTAGAGCGTCAAACTGGCGTACCTAGTATCGCCCCATTTGAAAGGGAAGATCCTCGTCCAGACGTCTCCCGCCTTCGCCTATGACACCGAGAAGACAATCGCGCACGCAAGGCGCCTCGTAGCGCTCTTTGATGCACACGCGATCCCCAGGTACGTTTTCCCATTCTGCACTCCCGAAAACCATTCGACATTGGCTGGGTCGTTAATGCCACAGCTCCCGTGTCTGCGTCAAGATCCCTTCCACGGCCGAAGGGCTTCTCGCTTGCAAAGTGCTCGAGTCCTCCGAACCACGCATCCGCACGCTCGGCACCATTCTGTTCTCAGTCGAGCAGGCACGGGCCGCAGCCCAAGCCGGGTGCACGAACATTTCGCCCTATTTCCACGGTGCGCCTGATCCATCCGATCATAGCCTGAGCCCAAAGCCTGAAACATAACAATCCACCTGCGCAGAGCTTCGCGTCCATATCGATAAAAAATTCCAAGTTCCTGCCGCAGAGAAACCCACATTGGACATCATTGCCGACATCATCGCCGCGCTCAAGGGCACCAAGACACACGTGAAGCCGGCCGGGTGCGTCTTCTGCTGCTCGTCTTCCATTCCAGCGACTGACTACGATCCGACAGCTTCATAACCGTCCCCGAAGCGATATCACTCGCCAGACTTCGCCCTGACAATCTCACGATCTCCGCAAAGCTCCTTCAAGAGCTCGCAACCCTCCCCGCTGTCCCGGAGACGGACCTCGCGGAGATCAAGTCGCGTACGTCTCCGTGTCTTCAGTTGTGTACGACACTGACATGGCAACTTTCCAGAAATTGGCCCTAGAACTTCGGACGTCGACTACCTTGCAAATGGAGGTGCACACCTCAAAGAGGCATTCATAAACGATCCTGAGATATCGCGGCGCGTGGTGGACGCGGTGGAAATATTCGGAGGGTTCGAGCGGCAGGTGTTGGAATTTTTACGCAGCGGAGAGGTGGGCAAGGAATGGGATGGTAAATCGGGGTGGCTTCCGTTTGACCAACGCGCCTCTCCTTCCTCAGCCTGAACAGCTTCGGTTTCATGGTGGATTTGGGGATTATGGATAATTGACTTCTAACGATACGGTTGATTTTGGCGAACAATGGGAATTTGATGTATATGAATGATCTTGACGTACCTCAGCAAATTGTTACGACGGTGCTCCGAGTCCTTCACTGGAAAACAAGCCTTAAACGAGCCGTGGCAACTAAATGATAGCATAAGAAAACCGACGCGTAACAATCTCGAGACCCATCATCAGAATGAGATGAGCGGCGGGCCCTCTAGAGCAATGATACAGTCTGGCGTTCAAATTCAAGTCAAGCTAGGTTGACCGTGTTGAACAATCAAGTCGGCCGTAATGATGTTGTTGAGAGCAAACGGTGTTCGTCGCTGATTCCCACGCCTTCAGTCCCGTCCAGTCTTCATTTACATGTCCCCGAACAACGAAAAATTATCTAACTGGCCTTTTGATCATGATGATGTCATGGTGTCGCTTGGGACGATTTTCAAGGCGGCAATGTTCTCCTCCGCCTGCCCCGTAACATCGATTGAAGACGTGTCCAACAATTCCTACACCTATGTCGTCGTCGGAGGTGGAACCGCGGGCTGCGTCTTAGCCTCACGCCTGAGTGAAGATCCCGCTGTCACTGTCCTTCTCATCGAACGCGGCCCAGTTGCCGAAGGTTGGGCTGCAAAGGTCCCACTGCTTTCCAGCAACTTCTCTGACCAAAGGGCCCCGATATATAATTGGGAGTCGGCACCGTTGGCTGCGGTCAATGGGAAGACATTTACTATGGTTACGGGGAAAGCTCTCCCAGGTTCAGCCAAAATCAATGGGCTGTTATATACGCGTTCCGTCCCAGAAGAATACAACATGTGGGAAGCGGCTGGTAGGAAGGGATGGGGTTGGAGGCATGTAGAGCCCTACTTCGCAAGAGCGAGGCGTACGCGAGCCATACCGGCGCTGAGCGCGGCACGGAAGGTGCGCAATTTCTGAGCATGGCATAACTTTGTCCTCCTGACGTCCTTCTGACGTCCTTCTGACGTGTCTTCAGGTCCTTGGCAGACAAGGAGTATTGAAGGGATTCATTTCCTATCGGTGGCAAGGTTTGGAGCACATTATTGCGGTTAATTTCAAATTTGAACCCACTGACGGTTCGTGTTCGTAGCACTATCGCTGTCGCACCGCATCTTGGTATTCCGCATATCCTCGAAAAGAAGGGTCCTACTTGCTCTGCAGCATCATATACAGTCCTCGACGCGACTATCGACACTGATGGGCGTCGAAATGCTACTTCCGATGCGTTTCTCCTGAAAGAACTTGTTCGCGCGCGCAAAAATCTCTTCATTTGCACAGGAGCATTGGTCCCAGCCCTCAAGATCGAGGACTCGAAGGCCGTCGGGGTCTACCTCGAGTCGGAAAATGTCGCAGTCATGCCCCAGCGCTTTTGCGCTTTTGCTGGGCGCGAGGTGATCCTGTGTGCCGGAGCCATCGCCACACCGCACATATTATTGCTGAGGTATGCACAACGTTATTCTCGTCTGCTCTCACAAATTGAGCAATGCTCCCAGCGGTGTTGGTCCCGCAGAGCACTTGTCAAAGCACGGAATTCCTGTATTGAAAGACCTTCCCGGTGTTGGGGCGCATCTTGTGAGTCTGAATACTACGCAGGATGTTCTTTTATTGATAACGTCTTTTTTACATGAAGCAAGACCATATCAGCGTCCCAGTCATATACAAGGTTCCCGTCACTGATAGCATTGAAGTCTTGATGGAGAAGCCGCTCGTCGCCATCGGTAGCCTCCTTCAGTATATATTTACAGGAAAAGGAATCTTCGGCACCCAAGTCCAACAAGCCAACATTATGGCCTATTCCTCTCTCCTTCCCCTCCCCACCACAACCATGACGGCCAACACCGACAGTCACGCCCACGCCGATATCCCGGACGTTGAGATCATGATCATTCCCGTGAACCCCACCGACCGCAAATTCGATGTACCCAAGACCCACGGGACATTTTCCTACATCTGTACGGCTCTCCGTCCCAAATCGGCGGGGTCAGTAAGCCTCACGTCAACCAATCCACGGGATCAACCGCTCTGCGACCTTGGGACGCTCTCACATGATGATGACCGCATCCCTGTACGCAACAGCCTGCGTTTAGCCCTTGTTTTGGGTCGTGCTGTGCAGGAGAGCGGGTATCCCATGGATGACCTGCTGATTCCGGCCTCTGAATCTGACGCCGACTTGGACACATTCATAGACGCGAATCTGACGACTACCTATCACTACTCGTCGTCCTGTCGGATGAACGAAGAAGCACAGATGGGTGTGGTGGACGATGAACTGAAAGTCCACGGCATTGTAGGGCTGCGAATCGCTGATGCTAGCATCTTTCCGGGTATCCCTGCATGTCACTTGCAAGCGCCGGTTGTAATGGTGGCTGAGCGCTGCGCCGACCTCATAAAGAGCTCGTATGGCGGGTCTGTTTTGTCGTGATGTTGGTTACTGTCTATGGATGTAATTCGATGCTCGCCGTCCGACGTCCAGTGTCCACTGTTGAGAAAATGATGGGCATCCTGAAAGAAATCAGGTGCATCATTATCAACCCTGTTAAGTGCGGTATATCTTAAAAGTCAACGTTTTGCCTCGAGATATGCCGCAGGTTACTATCTCAGACTTGTGTCCCCTTGCGGTCCAGACTCCCCCACCACACCTGCGACCGACGTCAAAAGATCAGGGTTGTGTCGTCGTTGGCGCGGACTTCTGACAATCCCCTCTGAATATGGCCACCACAGACTCGCAGATGCCACCGCCTGAGGTTATTGCACCCAATATCGAGGCGTATGCCCAAGGCATCCGGCCGGCATTCTCATTCATTCTCATTTCAGCAATTTTCTCGGCGATTCTAGTCCCACTGCTTGTGATGATCTTCGTGTTATCCACGCCAAATTCGCGTCAAACACCAACATTCATTCTTAATGTTCTTTCGATATGCTTGGGGATACTAGTTGGGGCAATGTGCGGTCACCTCACAGTAAGTTCATCAACTTTCTGCTCTGGACGCAACACTGACGACGCCTAGTTTGACATAATTACGCCTATCGCATTCGAAAAAAATGAAGCTGCGCTGGAAAGATGGTATGGCTCTGGTAGCAGGCTCAGGTTAATTGACAGCTCTGGGCGGAGGCCTAATGTCACGGTGTGGGTGGTTTCCGAGAAAAAAAATCTGGGAGAGGCCTAGGATCTGAGTTAATGTTCTGCAGGAGCGATGACTTCAGCAGTATCTTCCATCCAGCAATGAAGCCGAGCGTTACTTAGCAAAAGACGTCAGAAGGCTCCCTCCCACTGATGTTGGCTCTCCCATCAGATTAGATGAGAGCCGGCACCGGCTCGACCCGGTCCGAGTTGCCTCCCGCCCCCGCACACTTTGCTAATTGCTCTCTCTGGCTGGGTGGACACTGATTTCTGGGAACTTCAAACTTCAACTTCAAACTTCACCTGTTCTTCATTCTTAAGCACAGGATGTCTTTCGAGAGGTGTGAAGCCAGATCCCTGTCATACTCTAGTAATCAATTATCAATCAACCCTTTCCGATCGCATTGGTCTGTTGGTAGTTGTACCAAACTTCCAAAGGTCGTGGTGACTAGAAGTCTTGGACCGGACGCCATGCAAATTCTCCAAGCGCGACGTGATCTCAATGTGAGAGCCAAAATTCTCTCAGATGAGACGATGCTGACTAGGCTAGCATCAAGATAGTGATCTGGCCTGAAGACCGTGTCGTCGATCGCGACTGGTTGCTCAAGAACATCCCTGGGGCAATCGGTGTGCTCGTGATGATAACAGAGAAGGTGATTGGTCGATTAGTCAATACCATCCGAGCGAGAGGGGTCGTTGAATGCCGCTTATTCAGATAGATAGTGAGCTGCTGGACACCGGTATGACTTCAATTCCATCAGCTAATCGGAAGGGGATCTGATCTGTCTGTTTTCAGCTGGATCTAATCTTCGTGTTGTGTCGACAATGTCGGTTGGCTTTGGTACTTTTATCTTACATCTATCCTTCCATTTTCAACCTGACGACTGGTGTAGAACACGCAGATCTCCCAGAACTTGCGAGGCGCGGAATCAAATTCGGATACACACCAGACGTTTTGACTGGAGCCGGCGAGTGCACTCAAGTTGCCTGGGTTTGATTTATATCTAACGCCACTGCATTTGCTTTAGTTGCCGATCTCTCAGTCATGCTCGCGTTGATGGCCAGTCGTAATGCTGGAGAGGTCATTTCCTTGGTGCAAGACAACAAGGTACTCCCCAGCCTAGCAACTCTTATCGTTTATTACCTCACAGCCCCACAGTGGCCAACTGTAAGCTGGGCTCCCTTCGGTCTGTGCGGACCTCAAATCAGCACTTCGAGTATGTCGCCGAAGAGGACGGTCGGGTTCCTTGGTTTCGGTCGTATTTCACAGGCTACTCTCGCGCGCTTGATCCCCTTCGGTATCACCGACTGCCTCTATACGTCAAACCCGAATTCCACCCCTACGCCATCTCGCGACGAAGATTTTGCAAAGCGTCATGGTCTCAGCTCCCTCCGACGCGTTGATGTGAATGACCTCGCGCGCAAAAGCGATATCCTCTTTGTCCTGGCTCCTGGAGGTCCCTTGACGAGGCATCTAGTCAATGAAGAATTCCTCAAGAAGATGAAGAAGACCAGCGTACTCGTCAATACGAGTCGCGGCACACTGGTTGATTCAGATGCACTGGCGAAAGCATTGAGAGAGAAGTGGATTTGGGGTGCAGGCCTGGACGTAGTGGAAGGCGAGCCGAACGTCACTGCTGAGCATCCCCTCGTAAAGGAGCCCCGGTGGGTACCCTGTGCTAGTATCAATCCTACTGATTTTGATACTTGAATATTCACACAGATGCATTGTCTTGCCCCATGTTGGCAGTGGGACATTTGAGACGAGGTTGGGCATGGCGACGTTGGCGGTGCAGAACTTGCTTGCCGGGATCGATGGTGGTGACTCGCACATGCCTGCTGCGCTTGATTTAACAAACAAGCTGTGAGGATTTTTTGCGTACCTCAATGTCGCCGCCAAAAGGCGCACTCGGCGTGGCGCAGCCTTTGTCAAGCTCTATACTTTCACTTGGAAACTTTGTGGGTCTACATTTAAATCATAGGTGGTTGATCAAGTTATTCGTGCTTTTCTTGCCGCTCAACGCTCAGTTTTGAGCAGGCCATTTAGAGGCATGTTTCCGGATTTTGAGGTTTATTTTTAGATGGATACGTACCCGTACGAAGCTACGCTGGGTTGAACCAAGCGCGAGTCACGGGCCACATCTATCTAATACTACGCACTTGCCCTTGCAAAAAATCGAATGTCTTCATTTCAGTCGTTGATCCCTTCCATTTGCAGTGGAGAGCAAAGGGGGTGCGACATCGGGCTACATGTCTTCTCAGTTTCCGCGAGGCATATGCTTTCAAGGCATGAGTCTGAAATCCTCGATCTCCGTGATCAATCAACATGGACCAATCAGTGATTCAATCAGTACCCCGGGACCTCAAATCTCAGAGGCCGCGGAGAATTATTCTGGGAAACCCTCGGAAAATATTGGGCGATATTGCCACCCTTCTCAACGCCCTTGTCGACCCGAACAGCGCTTCTGAACGCGGTCATGATCTAGAGCCTGCAATTTGAATTGATACACTCTCAGTGCTTATCTCCGCCCGCAGTCTACGCAACCACAGAACCATTGCACATGTACAGACCGACCCTCACACTAGTGCCGCTTCGACGTCGACAGATCACGGTCTCGATTGATACTCTACGTCGTCAACTTTCAAGGCCTAGATACACTGGAAACACGACACCATCTTCTTTGTCAGAAGATTCAAAGAAGATGAAAGAAAAATACCAGTTACATTTTCGAGCCAACATTCAATTTGGGTATAGTACATTCACATGCGACAATTCTCATTCTATATTCATCCATTCGAGGGGCTAGGATCCTCATGGATGCACAGACGCTGCCAATACAACGAGGAAACATCGGCATGCATGATAGATGAAGACGACTCTCAGTCAAAATACTTAGCAACACTGGAAACACGACACCATCTTCTTTGTCAGAAGATTCAAAGAAGATGAAAGAAAAATACCGGTTTTTGGAGAACAT
>JABCKV010000091.1:0-12460 GCA_018282005.1 Asterophora parasitica
TCGAAATGAACGTGGAATAATAACCGTTTTAGAGTGCAGTGTGGCGTAGCTTTCTTGACAAGACTCGACGCCTTTTCTGGCCACTTTCCCAATGAAACGAATGGCGTGAAATAAAACCAAATCGTAATATAGACGTATGCCTACAGAGCGCTTCTACTATCTATATCTAAATCATTATATTTTCCTTTTCTATTTCTTTCTTTCCCTCTTATTACTCACATATGACCTCTATGCATAATCCCAACACATCTCTGACTCCCCTACCCTCTCGACTGCACTCGCGAACCACAACGTCGATAATATCTTTATACGGAATATTCTGGATCAGCCGTCTACTATACACTATTACAACCTTCGCTACTTTACTTATATTTCTGGCTTTGCCAGTGCCCCTTAGCTTACGTGGCTTGTCCGGCAATAAACTGAATTCATCATCATCTAAATCATTATATGTTCATTACGACATGTCAACCAGGCTCATTAGAATTAGTTAGGGGACTCAAGGAACTGGCCGGCGACGCTTCCGATGAAGCTGTGGTAAAGTCGTTTAGCAGTGGTAACAGGTTAACAAGAATCAATTAAATGCTCACTTAATGCCCAGGGTGCGGAAGTCGTCGCGCTGCAAGGACGTCTGGGCTGCAAGGAAATTGATGTTCCTGCCAGCCTTTGAGTATTTTTCCCAGGTAGGGTTCGTCTTGTAGGCGGGGTCGCGGTTGTACGCGAAAGAAACCCTTGAAACCAAGTGTCAACATGAAAGCTTCGATGTAATAATACGAAGAGAACTTACCAATATGCTAGGATCTGCTGAGAGAGTGTGTACAGCTGCCCATCGGCAGGGGTGTACTTTACGAAAACGAAAGGGATCTCGGTAGTGTGGTAGACTTCGCGGTACGTCAGCATATCAACGGGAGCTAAACAAGCGATACACACCTCCTTGCCATGCAGCGTTAGCCGGGCTAATCTGGGAGAGGATGTACGACCACGAGTTGATACCCTTGGAGCCGGCACTCTTGAGGAAATTTCTCCGAGCCCATTGGAAATGAATATCTTTTGAAATCGGTGAGCTTATCTCCATGTGCAGAGGTTGGTCACCTGACGTACCGCCATAGATTGCAGCAGCGCGCTTGAACTGGGCTCCGAAAAAGGTGGTGTTTCCAGTGTCAAAAGGAGAACCGAGAGCAGGAATGTTGGGGTAGAGGAGTTTGAGGAGTGCTATGGATGTCGTGTTCTGGAAGAAGCTTGCGCCACGATTCAGGTAGTCTTTCTCGAGGAAAGTGAGGAGGTCGTCGTCAGTCTCAATCGTCTGAGGCTTCACGAAGACTGTTCCTTCATCCTTAACGTTGCCAGCGATGAACGGGATTTTGGCACTGTCAGAAGGAACACGTCAACATGCGAACGAAAAAATAACTTCGGTCACGTACATCTTGCCTTGCGCGGTGAGGACGGATGGGCTACCAGGGATTATGTCACCATCAATGGTCACTCCCCACGGCTATTGATACACACGGGTGAGCTGAGGTTTGCTTTAGAAAGGTAGGCTGTGGACGCACACGACTGCCGTAGACGGCGGGCTGGCTGAACAAGGTGTTTGTGGCATTGATGAGAGTGTCCCGATCGACAGTCCGAAGACACTCGAATGAGTTACTGCTGTTGCTGCAGCCGACGGTAGCAACGAGAGCTGCGAAGTTGCCCTGATACTTCTCCGCATTGAGAGCGGGAACCGACGTCGATGAACCAGATTGGAGAATCTGTGACGACAATTAGGTTGTTGCAAGTGTCAGAAATAGACAAGACGTACGGCACCCGAGAAGAGCTTCTGATTAACGTTGAGGAAGTGGTAGCCAATGGACATGCTAATAAGTACGGAGAACGCGTTAGATTTTCACCTGGAACACAGGTAAATGTACATACGCTCCCGAAGACTGGCCGAAAACCGTGACCTTGCTCTTGTCGCCGCCGAACGCACCGATATTTTTCTGAACCCATTCCAGAGCAAGCTTCTGATCATAGAGACCAAGGTTCTGAGCACCATTGGCAGATGCGTCACTTCCTCCCCTATGAAGTAGCATGAATGGTGCTCAACTTTCTACAAGGCGAGGTGTAGAAAAAACGCACAAGAAACCCCAAGCTGCAAGACGGTATTGAAGGATGACGGTGATAACTGGGAGGCCCTATTCAACGTAAGAACAGAATACGAGGGACTCAATGCATGGAGGTAACTTACAATCCTCGAAGATTCCTGGACTATGCCTGCGCCGGGGTAGTACCAGGACGCGCCCTGAGTCAAAGCTCCACCATGAAGCCAGACCAGTACAGGAAGGGTCTTTCCGCGAGGAATCGACGATGGCCTGTAAATATCAAGAAGGGTACAATCCTCTGATGTGCCATAAACTGAAAATGGTCAGACGCGGTTACATTAGAAAATGGCCAACTTACTGCCATAGTCGACGGCCAACGAATTCTAGCAGCCAAAACATTTATTAGTTATCATCCAACCGTCGGGTCAAGGTATATCGTACCGTCCCCTTGATCTGTGGGCATGCCGGTCCGAAAGCTGTGGCGTTAATCGAGCCAGCCGTGGAGTAGGACTGCGAAGTGGCGCGCCTAAACCGAGTGGAAGTACCATATTTCAGGCCAAGGAAGGTCTCCACCCTAGAGGTAGCGTTGTAGTTCCCAGTGACCGTGACCTTCTCGATTTGCACGACCGGCGTCGCGCAAACAAGTGTGAGAGTTGCAAGGACAGGAATGAATGAGAGTAACATGGTGGCGATTGCAGATGCCGCTCTGCGTTGGCTGTTCCCAGAATCGTTTAATTATAGGGCCAAGAGTTGTCCGGTTGTCCAAGGAGTAGGTGACAGTCAGTACTGATAAATTGAGAGATTCCAGAAAGTACGCCAGATCAGTTCTAACAAGGTGCAATCAGGCACATGAGGTGGACCTTCGGAAATTTTCATCCGGGATGACGACGGTATCTCCGATTCGATTTGGGCGAGTCAGCTTCCGTGATGCGCGTTCACAAAACTCGACTCTGAGGCTTTTTTCAGCTAAGATGTAAAATTTGCATCATAACGATCGTAATGCGAAGGTTACTGAGCATTAAAAAAAAAACTCCGGACACAGAGAGGTTGATCATGAGAGTGTCAATAGTGTCTGTAGCTTGTTTGTATTTGGCAACAACCTCAACAGTTACTTGCATGGGGTTATCCGATCGGCGATCACACGGTACCACCGACACACGCCTGGCAACTGCGTAAGGTTAATAACGTTAAGCTTAACGTCAAGCGCAAGGAACGAAGGAAAATCATTCCGTAGATCCGTCGGCTCCAAGACTGGCTATCAAATTTCTGACCTTTATAGGCGATACTCCTTTCAATGCGCATCGCGCATGGCAGGAAACTCGATTGAAAATATGTGCAAGTTAAGTATACGTACACAGTTAGCTGGAAGCTTGTCCAATGGCTTAACCCTCGCGAACAATCTATTATCTCCCCCAGTGCATATTCCCAAGTCCACATGGCAAATTTATTTGCGATCGCTTGTAAGGAGCATCAGAGATCCATTCTTGAATTTCAAAAAAAAACTGGTCGCCCACACACGAAGGTGACATCATGGATACAAATTCGCTTGTTGCACGCCAGGGGACAACCCGAACTGAGGTGAGCAGGGTCTATGGTGGGTCCCCAATTTTCACAGACTGCCACTCGCTGGGGTCTCTTGGGAGAACTTGAGACGACTCCCGAAGGTTCCAGCGTTCAACGTTCAAGGCCAACCTATGAAAGTGGTTATTTTAGCTGATATATGAGGTTTTCCCTCATGCCGACGAAAAACCGTTCGGCGTTTAGGAAAATGAACTTAATTGTCAATTGATGTGCACCACGATACGGCGGAGGCAGCGCGTTGGATACTCGGAAAATTGACATCCTTGCGCCGCTCCATGTTGGTACGCTGCACGCTACCCCAGTAAAGAAGGTGATGGCCCGTGTGCACCATTTTTAGACTGCTTCTTTCCACTGAACTTCCAATCTTTGGCTTCCTCGACAACCCTACTTTGGAACCTGATACACTGCCTGTTTAAGGATCATCAAGCACCTCCTCGACCATATAAATTCAAAGGCTGTATATATCTGACTTTGATCTTACTTCCCGTCTTCGTTTTGCTTCCGCCCATCATGTCGCATGCTGCGGTCGTGACTGCGAACTATCTGAAGATTGCTGGGGCGTCAATCTTCGCGTTCGGTGCGGTCACCAGACTTTGGATTGTTTGAGCTCGACTCATGAATCATTCAACTGTGCAGATTATTTGCAGTCGCTCCCAGCAGAGATTCGCTTATGTGAGTGCGCCTCATCTTTCAGGTTAAGGGCATGGAAGTAATTGTCGGGGCAGATAAAAAGCAGAGAGGCTTCCTAAGGCTTTCAATTGCCTGCTGGTTGCTGATTGCTGTCCGGGTCAGTGCATGCGCGCCTTTTACTCATTGACTCTACTCAAAATACAATTCTCCATTGCAGTATCTCGGAATGCTGTCCATCATCGTGATAATGGTCGGCGGATTTTCAACTAGCTTCACCCACCAGTCATGCGCGCGCTTTTTCCTGTCGGTGCCCATCTCGAAGGTCTGACCAATCTCCCAGTGCTTTATCTCGAGTATGTAACTGATCGATGTTTTTCGTAAAACTTTAAGGTGCTTGCAGCGGTTGCATCACAAGGCGTGTTTATATTTAGAACATACGCCATTTGCAACCGAAGTCGAACGATCCTTTACTTCTTGCTCATCTTCGGTGGCCTGCTCAATGCGGCCATGATAATCGCCCCCGTGGTTGTACCTAGGAGGCCCAAACTGGGACCGACTGGCAATTGTCTATCCGATTTGTCGAAGGTGAGGGTTCCATCGACTTCGAATTTTACTCTATGCTCACGACGCACGATACGCACCTTAGGGCACGACCAGTTGGATTCAGTATGCGGTATGAGCTTCTTATGCCTTCGCTGAATGTCATGGTAAAATTTGCAACGCGCAACAGTGCCAGGTATTATTTGACGTGGTCATTCTTGGCCTGACCGTGGATCGCCTGTTCCGTGGGATCAACATGAAATTCATATCCCGCTCAGAGTTCACCAAAATCTTCTGGGAGAGTCAACTCATGTACTTCGTCGCCGTCACTATCATGAACATTCGTACGTCCCACTGCCGTATGCCTCCCAAACATGACTTTCTCATTGTGGCGTCGTAGTCAATCTCATCTTCTTCCTGAGGTTCAACAAGTCATCTGAGTCGACTATGTTCGCCACACTTGGCATTGCAATCACTGCGATATTCTCCGCACATGTCAGTAAGTAATCCACTCGCGCTGTTCTTCCACCCGAACGTCCCGTCGAATTTTATTATCCGTTCTTAGTCCTAGACCTGCACGAAGCCGGTGGCACTTCGCGCTCGTACTCAACATCTGGAGCACCGAACGTTCCTGCCCATGCGAACGGTATCCACACGCCCACTTTCAGGAATGGCGAGGTAGCCGACCGTCAATTCCGCGTGATGACTACGGATGACACGAAAGGTGACGCGTACCGAATGGATACCATTGTATGTCTCTGTGTTTTTGAGCCTTACCCGAAATCCTTAACATCATTTCATCTCAGCAGGAAACTGGTGGGATTCATGTCCAGCGCGAGGTCGTCGCCATGGTTGACTCTGACCAGACTTCCCTCCATTCATGGGAGCGTCAGGGCGACGTCAAAAATTCCACTATTTAGACATGATCAGGGTGTTGGAAGTAATTGTCAAGTTAGATTCGTATAGTATTCCAGAGTATACCTACAACATGCAGATTTGCTGTTGCTTAACGTGTCATTGTACGTGATAGGGAGACCTGGAGAAGAAGGCTCAAAGTTTACCTACATTCGTTTACTAGTAGTCCAGAGTATATCTACAACATGCGTAATCCGGATTCGCTGTTGTGCGACCTGCAGCTTGCGTGATAGGGACTTTGGGAAAGGTAGAACAGAGTTGTCTGCGGGTGGCTGGTCGACGCGGGTCATCGACAGATGATCAATCATGATGCATTGGTGCCTCTACGAGGCACCGTGTTATGCTGCTGAATCGTTGTCAGACTGCCAGACTTTAGGGGCTTACCTCTATTTTTTTCATCAACAAGTACTTATGTACACCGCAAGTTACGCGTCGCCTAAAGTGGGGTACTAAGTATTGGGTGGTGAGTGCGACAATGTAACTGCCAATGGAATGCCTTGAATTGTGTATATTAAATATTGCGATAGACTACCGGCGCGCCACTGAAATCACGCCGCTTGGTTCTCCTGAGTGCATATATAACTATAGTAAGTAACCGACCCAGGTGGTGCGCATGTCGCTTACCAACTTGACTAGAGAAGTCCGGTGACTTGACTCAATATCTTCACTCGGGAAATTGGAACAGGTGCCCATACTCGTCGCCTATACAGAGCGTTCAATTTGCGAGCGGTGGCGTGCATGTCGCTTGCCGTCTTAATGACGACCGGAGACTTGGGCCATCAGACTCACACGGGAGCGGGATAAGTTTTTAGCGCACTCGATGAATTGACCAGCAAATTTTGTGTCGTCTAGACGTTTTGCGAGGAAGATCACGTACATACCATGTGGCGTCGCCGGAACTGCAGAGTAATACTTCGAGCCTTGCCCCTTTACGGCACCTTAATACATATTAAGGTTAAGCATCAGTGGGAATGGATCGTTCATTCCCGTATTGCACACATCAACTGATTTAGAGGAACAACAGGATGTACTTTATTGGTCGCCTGCGAAAGGAGGCGGACTAATCTTCTGTTAACATAAGAGGCATCCAGAAGCCCCCCAAAAAAGCCGATATGCTTAGAGTGTTTAAGTCGAGCGTCGAGTGACTGTCGGCTTCGCGTGCCACAAATGGGTCGCGTCTCTGTCACGTGCTGGGAGTTTTGGCCAGTTCTTTCGCAAACCGCAGTCGCGCCTCGTGTCGTCATCGGTGAACTCAGTCCTGTGTCGCCAAGTCTGGTCCACACTGAGCCACAAGGCCTAAATTCTAGCCATGCGCCACGAGGTTGACCTGGTCATCACATTCCGCGCCTCAAAGAAAACTAGCCTTTCCAAGCAGCAAATCCGTGAAGATTCGCGCAAGGCCCGACAAGAGTACACGCGTCTAATTGATACACTCAGACTTGGAGGCCTTTGTGCGGTTGGTAGACGAGGAGAATCTTTGGGGCATCTGCTCGTGTTCGTATCATGTCCAAACAGCCATGTTACAAGCCTTGCAAAACGTGAAAGGTGCGCACATACATAACCGCTAGTCCTGGAATGGCTCACGGACCTTCCTTCAAGACGTTCAGACTTTCTTTCGGGGCTGCCTACAACACCATTGGGATCTAATGGGACAGCCTCCATTTCGCCAGCCGACCGAATTCGCCTGGTTTATGCCTATGTCACTTCAATTCCGTCTGATGGAGGCCTTGGAGTTACTCCGAAATCCCCTGATTGGCATCTTGTGGAATCGGTGATGACGCTTCACGACCGAGAGTTTAACGACGCATGGGTCCGTAATTGGAGTGTACGCCACATTGCATCCGTGCAGTTGGAGAAGATTCGAGGACAGGTGCGCCATGAATTGACGTCTTCAGCGTAGCTTTCAGCTAACTTAAGTCTTAGTTCGGTGACTCTGTCGCCTTCTATTACGACTTTTTGGCATCTTATACGAAAGCCCTGGTGGTTCCCGCCATATTGGGGCTCGTGACCTACCTTTCCGATGCACAATATTCGCCAGCCTACTCATATCTCGTTTTTGTGTGGGCTGTTATCTTCGTTGAATGGTGGCGTATCCGTGAGCGCATCCTGTCTCTTCGCTTCGGAACGCGTGGCTCCTTCCGCGTGGAAAGCACTCGTCCAGACTATACACCTGGGATGCCGTGGTGGAGACGCGAATTAAGAATCCTCGTCAGCTTACCCGTGCTCCTGGTATTTGCTGGGGTCTTGACTGCCTTGCTGACTGGAATTTTCGTCATAGAGGCTTTTGTCACTGAGTTATACACAGGGCCGGGGAAAAAATATATTGTGAGTTACTCGACGACTCTACGTTGAGCCCTGGGTAACACATTTTTCTTTCTAGTCGTTCAGTCCTACAATTCTTTTCGTAGCTCTAGTTCCCCGCTTTCTTGCTCTCTATCGAAGCCTGGCAGGAAAGATGACGACATGGGAAAATCATGCCCATCATTCTACGCACGCCGCCTCTCTAACTCTCAAAACCTTCGCCCTGAGCGCCCTCGTCGCGTATTTGGGTATAGGGCTCACCGCCTTCGTCTACGTGCCGTTCGGCGCGGGCGTCATGCAAATCTTGCAAGCCTGGATATTCAAGGAGACGACCACCGGCCACTTCAAGGCGTTGAATAACACAGCATCAGATGGGGTGTCCGAGGAGAAACCGATTGCGGCGTCGGGAGGGTTCTGGGACATGGATGCGTCCAGCGCGCTGCATAAGCTCAACCATGGACGGCTGAAGGAGCAGATGTTTGCGTCTATGGTTACAAACCAGGTCGTCAATACACTCACGGAGGTGGGGCTGCCGTTCGTCTTCCGCGCTATAGCTTCGCTGCGGAATAGCAAGAAAACAGCCGAGGGCGCTAATACGAAGAGTGGGGTCAAGAAGCGGGTCGTCTTTGAAGATGAGAAGGAGAAAGGCGGAATGGAGGAGCGGGAGTTCTTGGATCGTGTGCGAGCGGAGGCCGCGCTACCCGACTATGAAATCTTCACCGATTACGACGAGATGGTCACTCAATTCGGTTACATCGCTCTCTGGTCGACGATCTGGCCGCTTGCACCGGGTGGGTTCTATGTCTCTACATTCCTTGCCCGCTAACGATATATTCTCCCAGTCGTGTCTCTACTGAACAACTTCCTTGAGATTCGATCTGACGCGTTCAAAATGACCGTGCACAATCGTCGCCCGATACCATCTCGCACAGATAGCATTGGACCTTGGCTCGATGCTCTTACATTCCTCACCTGGCTCTCCGCTCTGACCAACTCTGCTCTCACGTACCTCTTCTGCCCGCCCACGGAAAACCATTGCACCGCCACGCCGAATGCCAGCCGCTCTAAACTCAACAAGGTGCATATACACCTATCCCAGGCGGCTGGTTCCCTGCCTGCTGACGGCGATGAAGTCGAAGGCGGCTCTGAGGCAACCAGAGAGCTGCTGCTCACGGCGCTCCTTATTGCCCTTGCCGCCAGCCACGGTTATATCATCCTCCGAACCATCGTGCGCCACATAATTGAGCGGCTTTTCTGGACGGGTAGTGCCGAGGTGAAGGAGGGCGAAAGGGAGGATAGGGAAGTCAAGGAGCAGTTCTTGAGTGGTTTCGTGGCCAAAGATGATGAGCTCCGGCGGATGATAGGTGGCGATGAGGATGGCGATAAGGATGGTAATGGTGAAGGCAATGCTGTGAATGTTGAGAAGGTAGATGAGATGTTCCCTGGATTCTGGGATAACGATGAAGGGCTGGAGGAGATTTCGAGGATCTCGAAGGAGGTGTGATGGACTGCACGCCACGACGCTTCGCGAAGTTTTGATTGGCACCTCGATCTCTGTTATGTCAATCGTATGTATATCGCAATCGAGACCGCTGCTACGTTTACCGTTGAACAGCTTTCAACTCCCCATTTCCAATGGGCTGTACTCCCTTAGACTTGTGCAAATTTATTCGATTGGCACCCTTGGGATCGGCTACCAGTTCAAACTTGGGTCAATCAAATTCGGAGCTGCTGAAGGACACATTATATATATAGGTTAGAGGCGAAGCGCCCATGTCACCTTGGAACTCGATTCAGATGGATGCAAATTCATATGTTCGATTGTCGCCTATTTCCCTTGGGATCGGATCCTAGTTCAGAGTCGTCTTTGAAAGACGCCGGCCCGTCAATCGGATTCTGAGCTGCTGAAGAACATAAATAGGTTGGCGGTGAAGCGGGATGCCTTTGAAAACTGTTCAAATTCCTGGAATAGATAGCGGAATGTGAGGAAGCTTACGTCGGCCTATTATCGGATTCGCGAATCAGCGACGGATTTGATATACCGTCCACATGACGTTGAATGTCAGTTGGGAAATTGTGGCGCAAAAGAGGTGTTGTCTACAGCTCGTAATAAAGTGGTCGTGCACGAGGACGAGTAGATGAAATACGAATGGTACCAGTGTCGGGCTAAGGACACACGAAAACAATTACAGAATATTGTCAAAGAGTTCGTCCACGTCACACATAATCCTAGGCTAACCCGAACTCTGTGAGCCAAGCTACGATATCCGCACTCGGCGCCTCGGTACCAGCTACCAGCTCCACACTCTCCTGCCAGCTGGCCGGATCTCTCTTCGCAGCGCGTTTCATACCCCAGTAACTCGAACCAGCGAGGGTAGAACCCCGACCACGTCCAATTTATTATCCACACCGTACCCTTGTCGTCAAGAAGGATGTTTCGCATGTTGAGATCGTTGTGCGTGAACACGAGCGGACTGAACTCAGACTCGGCAGGGGGTGGACTTTTGATAGGAGGGCGCCAACCGCGCGAGGCATTTTTCAATGCTCGTCTTGTCCAGCGAGTGCTTCGGAAGTCGAAAAAGACCCATCAATACAGTTGCGGAACGGAAGACCGCTGCAATGAAGAGGCTGGAGCCCCGGAGGACCGGGTTTTCCGATCGAAGGGCGATGCTACTCGGCGGAGCTGACGGAGGTAGCCGCGGATCACCCTGAGCTTTGCCCACATAGATAAGCCCTTCCAAGCGGTCTGTAGGCACCGAGAATTTGGAATGTAGTCCATGACGAGGTACGCATCGCCTCCGCCGTGTACATGCCGGATGACGCGATGCGCTCGGGGAATTGGGATACGCGTCTGCGAATACACTAGCTGCATAGAGAGGGACTCGGCGACAGTAGCATCAAAATCCCAGCACCTTTTAACGGCGGTGTCGGGGGCGATCAGGACGAGCATGTCGTCAGTGCCCGGCAGGCGTGGATTCTCGTCCACCAAGCTGAAGATCTCCTTGTCTGACCATTTCTTGGTTGTGAGGGCTGTCACGCGCATTTGGTAGTGAGCCTTGGATCTTTTGAGATACAGACTAGCGTCCCACCGGGTAATGTCACGGGCGGCACGTCTGTCTGGGCCAAAAAGTTCGCAAACGAGGTTTCCGAGGAGCTTACGCATGATAGGTACGTCTGTGCTCGCGTCCGAAAGCCTTTCTGTGCTGTATCACACGGTACACGCTTCCTGACTTGGTGTTGGCTTTCCTTTTTGTAGACCTTACATGGTTTGTATGGGTCCCGAAGCAAACAGCACGCAGCTGTTTATTACAACAACAGCGATGCCCTGGCTGATCAGGCAGCACACAGTCTTCGGATGTGTGGTATCAGGCATCAAGATAGTGCATGACATCGAGACCGTGCCAACGAACGACGAATACAAACAATATCAAGATCATTGACGTCACTGTTCCTTCTAATGACTTTACTGCATGCACTCCCCGTCCCTTGTACTGACTGGCCTGCGGACACGTCGAATTTGCCTCTTCCCTAGTGTCTTCCCTAGTTCTTCCCTAGTTCATAGTTTATTGTCAATGCCTGTATGCCTCCGTTTGTTCGTATAATGAGTAGTATATCACGCCGCCGCACTTCAAGGGGAAAGCATGTAAGTTGTATGCTTGTGTCGGTTTAGCGGCCGAAGGCAACGTCGAATTTATGCGGGTTCTAACATCTAAGAACCCCCGCCGGCGGACGTCACGCAGGCATTCAAAATATTCAAAGCTCCCCCATTGTCATCCCATATGGCAGTACATCATCGGTGGTACTGGACAGGTAGGTGCGTTACGGGACGCCAGAGGGACGTCAGACAGGCGATAGTGACTGATACTACTGGGATGAAGATTAATTAAATGGTGCTCCCCTGCTTGCTCGTTGACTTTGATTGAACCTTGCATGCTGGCTTCACTCTTGCACATCCATACCCAAATAGTTCCGTTGTTCCTTTCGTTCACTCCAAGCCTTCCCCGCTTGATTGTTCCATGTCCTTCATCGCCGCTCTACGACAATCAGATCCTTCCAGTTACCCTGTCTTCCCCCGACTCTGAGTACTATCTCTTAACAATAACCAAACCATATTTCTTTATGAAAATCCAATTGCAGAGATCGATTTAGGATGGCGAAAGTGCCCTGGTCGTATCACACTGAAATCTTCCATCGTCACCCAACTTCCCAGGGAACAATACCTTCTCAAATGACAGCTGGCATCCACCGCCTTCACCATCTGCAGTTGCTTTTTGGTGGATGTGAAGGACAGGCCCGAGACGATGATGCAGACATTCTAAGTATCTGCCTGTACTTAGTGACATCGGGAGCCTCAGGATATCTCGGACGGCGTTCAGGAATTGGACCATGCCGGCAATGTACTACTACTACTAATA
>JABCKV010000091.1:12550-25899 GCA_018282005.1 Asterophora parasitica
TACTACTACTACTACTACTACTACCATCATCACGACCTAAAAATGAGTCGCTGGGCAGTTCGAAGTCTCCTGAGAGCCCTCACAAAGCCAGAGATGCGACGAGCACATCATCCGCCTTGAGTGGACGGCACCATCATCGCCCCCGACACGGCGACACCGCAGTTAATTATATATAGGGTGCTGGGAATTTGATGCTACCAAGATGCTACCGTCGGCTCTCTACAGCCACATCCGCTTTACGACATACCTCAATGCTCAGAACGTTTTTTCTAGCACTTACTGAGGATGATGCTTGAGTTGAATGGTAATCCATCAGGTGTCCATAGATCTAATCTAATCTGCAGATCCGACTCGTAAAGTTCTTGTCCTCTCACTTGCTCAGGCGAGCTATCAGCACTACCGAATATGTCGAAGCGCGGTCCCTTCATCGTAATCGAGGGTCTCGATAGGTCAGGAAAGTCAACACAGACGGCCCTTCTGCTCGCTCGCTTCGAAGCATCCGGTATCCCCGCCAAACTGCTCAAGTTCCCTGGTACGTTCCTGTAAAAGTCGCGTCCATACCATCACAGAACCACTCTAACTGTGGCGCACATATACAGACAGGACAACAGCGATCGGACAGATGATCGACTCGTACCTCAAGTCAACCTCCGAGCTGGACGACCGCGCCATCCACCTCCTCTTCTCCGCAAACCGCTGGGAACTCGTGTACGTGTGCCTCATCTCCACTTGTTTTCGGACCCACACCGGGATTTGTTTGTGATTATTTCGTACGCTAGATCGACGATAGAGCAACTTCTGGCTGTGGGGACAGCTGTCATCTGTGACCGATATGCTTTCTCTGGGATCGCATTCTCCGCGTCCAAAGGGATCTCGTATGAGTGGTGTCGCGCGCCGGATGTAGGGCTTCCCGCGCCTGACCTATCCTTGTTCCTCGACATTTCACCCGAGGCCGCGAAGACGCGCGGGGGATACGGGGAAGAGCGATATGAAAAAGAGGAGATGCAACGGCGGGTTGGCGAGGTGTTTCGGAGGATCGGTAAGGAGATTGATGGAGGAGGAAGAGAAGATGGACGGTGGGTGAACATTGATGCAGGGAAGGAGAAGGAGGTGGTCGAGGGGGAGGTGTGGGCGCTTGTGGAGCCATTGGCACGCGGGGTTGAGGGACCCTTGCGGCGACTATGGACGGACAAGCTCACTATATGAAAACAAGCCATTGGTTGAGATTTTCTACCATTACTGTATGTAGAGGTGTATCGCAGGTGTGCTTGTTGACATTGCCTTGAGCCTACAGCACAAAGATGACACGCGGAAAACGAGGATGTGGTAAATCGGGGAGGCTTTATATTTTTTGTAAAACGGATATATGTAGTGTGCGGGTAGAATTACAACAAAAGAAAGGAGCGTCCATGGAAGTAAAGACGGTGCATGGGTGGTGGATGTATCGCACGCTTCCATTCAAATAAACAAGATCGGACGATCAGGAGCAGATCAAGAAGTTGCCCAGAAAGGGAGAACCGGGCAGGCGTTAGGTGCTGGAGGAGAATCTCGACACAACGACCGCAAGAGCAATGAGGACACCCCATCTCCACTTCTCCCATATGATACGCCCCCAAGTTGCGGCTAGGCTAGCAGCAGGCTTACGGTCGCCACGGAAGCTGCTCAGCGCCGCGAGAACGTCGCCCTCGTCCTTCCGCTTCCCTTTTCGGTTTAGCCCCCGCCCCTTCGCATACTTGTTCAGCTCCTCCTGCAAAAACGACTTCTTTGGCTTCTTCCTTGCCGGCTCGTCATCGCTGTCGTCTCCGTCCCGGCGTTTAGTGAGTCGCCGTATGTCCGCTTCCATCTTTTCTATCTCAGTGCTACGAGCGTTTCTGGGTGAAGAGAGCGGCCGTAAGCCAAACTTGACTGGACACGAAGAAGGGTGCTTACTTGCTAGCAGCTTGCTCCTGCGCGTGCCGCTCACGAATCTTCGTAATGTCACTTTCTTCTTTCTTTTTTGGCGGCTTTTCACCCTAGGCAACCCGTCAGTATACACGGGGATCCATTGGTGTGGTCGCCGTACCGGAGGTATTGACTGGGCAGGGGGAACTTCCGCCGCCGGACGAGCGCGCGGTGGTGGTTGTGCGACAAAGTCTGGGACAGCAGTCGCAAGGCCAGGGTCTTCCACTAATAAGAAAGGACGTGTCAGATCTGCAATGCAAAAAAGAATAGCAGTCCGTACAATCTGGTCGGAAAATGGCTTTCTTCTGGAACGTTACAGGTTCCTCCGAGCCATCTTCGTCCGCGCCGAAGCTTAGGAGCTTGACATTCCTTGAGAGAGGTTTAATGATGCACTTGGAATTGGATGGGACCCTCACTTTTTAGCGCCTTTCCGTCTCTCATGGTCTTCCCGTTCACGCTGCGCTTCTTCCCTTGCTTTCTGCTGCGCACGCTTCTCGGCTGCCGTTATACGCGGTATGATGTCGTCAAAGGGGTTTTCAACTATCCGAATATTTTTGATTTTCGGAGGACTAGAGAGGTCTCTAATCAGCAAAAGTATATGTCGAGGAGAACCGGATACGCACTAAACTGGACGCCCCTCCTTGTCGATTTCTGGATTTTTGTAAGCCCAGTATCATTTGTCATGTGAATCGCGTCCATACCCATGTCTCCAATCTTCATCACGTCTTGATTGAAACATATTATTAGCATAAGAATGAGGGGCATCCTGAGTAAACGTACTGAATACCGTGTCGCCCATTACTCGCCCAAACAACGTGTGCTTTCCGTGTAGTTCATCCGCCCTGTCTGTGTCATCTCAGTGCTGTCCCCCACAGAAATCGTACAGGAGCATACCAAGAGTAAGGAAGAACTGCGAATCGTTCGAGTTTTTCTTGCCGTTGTTTGCCATTCCGACGAGTCCGCGATGTGAGAACCGTAGGCGCGGATGGATCTCATCCTCGAATTGTTCTAAGTAACTCCGGCGGTTAGGACACGTCCGCAGAGCAGTAAGTCTGTACCAATTACGCACCTCCATAGAAGGATTCTCCACCAGCTCCGGTTCCCGTTTTATCACCCGTTTGAACTAAAAACCCTGGTACAATCCTTCAATTCTATGAGTGGGATGTTTCCAAGCGCCAACACGATACACGACTGAGTCGTACCGATGGAATATGACCCCGTCATAGTATCCTGCGGGAATAACTTCGTCAGATAGGCAGCCAGTTGCATCGAAGAGACTCACAGACCCTCCATGGCCAGAGCTAGAAAGTTTCGACACGCTCTCGGTGTTTCCTGTAGCCATTCATTCGATTGGTTTTTCAAAGCTTGGAAACAGAAATTGCCTCATGCCTTGGACCATAGTTCGATATCAATCTCTCCTGCTGTTGTTTCAATGATAACGCGGCCATTTGTGGGTAGAGCCATCGTGGACGAGGTGAACGTATTCAAGCTTGTTTTGTACTCCGATGCGTCAAACACTGGATCCGCTCAGCATCCACTTATACTTACGGTCACGGTCAACACACAGGCACCGAAAACACAAGTCGTGGATTCCAGAAACAGGAGAGTGCGCTTGTATTCAGTACGTTATTGTTACATGATGAAAGTATTTGAGATTTCCGACTACATTCAAGGCTTCTGCTGGGTGTTGATGGCGGTGAGCTGCTGGGCAATAAAGTTATGGACAGCAAGATCCTTAGGGTCCCACTCCTCGGAGGGACCCCAGAGGTTCTTGAACTTGTCGATGATGTTCTCGCTCGGCTTCGGGTTGATCTCAGGGTGGTTCTGGAGCAAGCCCAGAACGGATCTCCAACCGCTGTTCAACGCACCCGCGACCCAGCTAGACGAACGATCTATTCAGTATCTGCCGCCGCAGGGCGTTCATTAGACAAAACTCACCCATGGAAAGTACTGGTGGCGTCGCCGGCGAAATGGAGGCGTTGCTGCCTCGACGCGGGCTGGGTGAGCTGCGGGTAGGTGTCCTTGAACTGACCGGGGCCGAATTGGCAGAATGCACCTATAGGACACGAGGATTAGTGCCATCTAGAGTGGGAGGCTAATACGGGCTTACCGAGCTGGAACTGGTCGCGGTAGAAGTCCCACGGGTAGTAGTCCTCGTACTGTTCCCAGAGCTTGTCGAGGGGGTAATTGTGCAGAACGGCAAGGTCGCGCATGACGAGGTCGAGAAGGATCTTCTCTTCCGGCGTGCCGCGTCCCTTCATGAGGCCGCCGAGACGCTGAGAGTCCTGCATACCGTTGTACGACGCGATCATGCAGTTCGACTTCTGGAAGGCAGGCGTGCCTGAGTGCGAGGAGTCTGGTCCATACGATGGGTAAACGACGTCGCGGATGGGGCGGTCGGTAGAGGACTGGCCGCCAACAATGCCGAGCTTCTCCCACCAGGGGGTCTTGAATTGGAGACCGATCTTGATGGAGGGCGTGTAGGAGAGCTGGCGGATCGCGCTCTGCTGCGCATTCGAGACGTAGATGTTGTCAAGATTGACCAGACGCAGACAGCCCAGGGATATGGTGGAGATGACGTTGGAATACTTTTTCTCGATCTGGGAAACGGCGACCTGGCGGGGACCTCCGGACAAGTCGAACGTGACGGTGACGCTCTGGCCGTTATCGGTCTCCTTGATGGCGATGGCGCGGTGGTTGAGGATCGGCTGGTTTTGGATCCTATCAGTCATGGCCTTGTGAATGATTTCAGACCCGCCGCTGTGAAGTTCTGTGAGCGCCTTGCGGACGCGTTCTTTTTCAAAGAGACTTACTCGAAGCAGAACCAGTCGATAGTCTTTCCTTCGAAGCGAGGGTCATTGAACACCAAGGAGGCGAGAACGGTCTCGGTCAACGAGGCATCGAAAAGACCAGTGCGAGATTCCATCGTCTCGTACCATTTGATGACGGAGTAGGGGATTTTCTTGACAAAGGTCAGATAGCTCGTTACAGTGTGTCCGTCAAGCTCTTTCAGCTTCGCATAGGCAACATCGAAGGGGTTGTCGACGAAAAGTTTGCGCAAGTCACCGAGGATCTCATCCCAGAAGACACCAGAACCTTGCGCAATATACTGGTCAGGGACAGGTCCATCCTTTGACTGGCCCTGATTGAAAATATCGGCCTTGAGTGGAGTCGCCTTGTTGAGCGCCTTGGTGACCGTGACGCCATTAAAGTGGAGGAAGGCGTTGTCGTTGGCGCGGAGATAGGGTAGCATCTTGTCTTTGAGACCCAGCCTGTTCCGCGCGAGATCGAAAGTGCGCTGCATGAACGAGGTATCGGGGTACCGCATAGCACCGACATCCTATAGAAGTTGCGTGAGTTCCTCTCAACCAGCGGGTTGTCTAATGAAAAGACTGACGTAGTACTGATACTTCCCTTGGTTGGTAGGGAAGTTGTGTGTGTAAAGACGGCCGCCGATGCGCGAGGACCCTTCGAGGATTTCGTACTTGATTCCAAGTGTGTCCAGGATCATGGCGATATAGAGACCAGATCCTCCAGCACCCAGGATGGCGACAGGGAGAGCAGCCAGCTCGGGGGACACGGGCGGTCGAACGGGAGGAGGGACGTTACCATCAGGAGGAATCGGGATAACTGGGCCAGGACCACCAGGCTTGGTGTACTGGTCGAGGTATTCTTTAATTGCGTCTTTACCGGTCTGCGTGAGGGCCTCCGAGCCGGTGTCAAGGGGCGGCGCTGGTGAGGCTTGTTGGAACCCCTTGAGGATATTGACGGCGATGATACTATACAAGAGGAATCAATACAAGATATCAGGCAAGAAAGAGACATATAGTTGACTTACACGTCGTCGTACTCCGGATCACCCGCTTTGGTTGTGGCAGGCTCGTCTTCCACGAATATCTGTGTCAGAACTCAGTGAAAATGTATCACAAACCAAAGGACATGATCTTACAAGGAAAGACGTATAATCGGGGAATTCTTTAGGCGCGGTCGCAGGTTTATTGTTCTAAACGTCGATGTCAGCAACGAATGTGAAGGAGGTTTTTGTTGCAGATATACGGTGATGATGTTAGCCCTGTTGCTTCTGTACTTATCGGCCTCCAGCGTCACCCCTTTGACAGAACCCACTGTCGAGTAATACGCATCGATGGAGATGGTCTGTGGGTCCTCTTGCGGTATGATTCCGAGGGTGACTTCGCCGCTGCGACTGTCTTTCATAACCTCATTCTGGACACCGTATGTATCGATAATTTTCGCCGAGCGAGTGAAGCCGGAGAACTCGTACTTGACCACGACCAGATGGTTGTAGGTTTTACGAGAGACCTAATAGCATTGCGCCATGAATCAGAATATAACACTAAGATTGTGAGAGTGATAAGTCGACGTACAACGCTGATGGTCGTGAACCACCCATCGGGAATATCGATCTTGAAGCTGGTTCCGGTAGCAGAGGAAAGTTTCGGGCGAGACATGGCTTATGTGGGATGCCGCGACTGTGCGTCGTCCTCAAGCTAGCTTATTGGCAGTACTTAACTTATAAGAACCAGCTACATATGTACAACGGCACGGGGCAGGATTCATGAGCTCTTAGGATTTCAGTGGGATACTTGGGATTCCAGATATTCAACTTCGGACGTTGTTCGCCTCCGTTCCTCTGGAATGAAGGAAGAGCAAGAGAAGGAAGACCCTGTGGGTGGAAGGACCAAGTCCTTCACTTTTGTGACGTGCCAGTGAGAACCGAGTATTGGATCTGAAGCACAAGAGAGTTCCTGGTAGGTCCGTGAGAGAGGACTGGTCACTTTCAGGGAAGGAACTGCAAAGGTACGACATTGTATTCAGCGGGAATCAAGCCCATCTGAAAGAGACAGATCAGAACAAAAGCCCGAGGTCACATTATCATGCTTCAAGTGGCTTCTAGGTGACTCGAGACGGCTCTCAGACGCCAATTAGAGCGGACGCGGCCGTAAACAGATTGAATGAAAAGCATAGATCCTGCCACCAAGTACTTAGCATGAGGGAGCCGGGGATGCGCCACCATAGACAGTGCTTCGAAGATCAAGAAACCAAGCTTGCGGACCGGGACCGTTCAAGGGCCGGGAACAAAGAGCTACAAATAAGAGGCAAACCAGCTCGTTTGTGCTCATCCGCGTCCTCGTTCTGGCCGCCATCTGGTATCTCAACACTTCTGATGTTTCCTGGACATTCTCGAGGCTTTTGGACATCTAAAATGGCGTGAACTGTCTTGAAATTCTGCCGCCGACCCTCCATTCCCGCTGTCTCCTGCACCGTTTCAGCAGAACTTCTCATGATTCGCGAACTGGTGATCTCGAGGCTTCTGATTTGACTGGGACAAAAGACTGCGACTCCAAACCGTCTGACAGGAATAATGTGCGGAGAAAGCCTTTGACATTTCTGGGGTTTCCCTTGCGGCGTAACGTCGCTCTCCGGAACAATGATTCTTTGCAATGAACCTTTGGTATCCTGGGTCTTCAAAGTGATCAAGATCGTGCCTCCTGCAATCCTCTCGCTGTTTGAATCGTATCTTAAAGAAGCATCAGGCAGCTAGTAGTTTACGAGTGCCATATAACACCTCACCACCCATCTCGAATTCAAACTTGTCCTTGTCACCATGAGTACTCGTCCAGAGGCGTCTGTCCCCGTCGGCCCCAAATTCACGATTACTGTCCCGCCCAACTGGTACGCCATTACCACTGCGGTAAGTGCTGAGACCCTCAAAGATTCGAACACCCTACTTAATACCCAACGCCAGATATCTCGCAAGCCGTACTCTCAGGGAGTAGCGGTGTCCTACGATTTCTTCGTGAAGAACACCCGTATCTTCGGTTCAGAGGCAACCACCCCCAACGACCAAATGAAGATTACCCTCGACAAGGCGACTTCGCTCCCTCTCCTCGCCCAGGAGGACGAATACGATTTGGAATTCGAGTTCTACTACTCCACCCAGGCTGTCAAGAACGCCGAAGTCCTCCGTCAGCAGAAAGCTTACTGCAGCAAGATTCATGTCGTCAAGGTCAGTTTTCCTCCATCCACTCAGTGTGGCAATTTCACGGAAGAACGACTCTAGGCAGCGAAACTTCCAGGCTCCTACAATGGGGCGGACAACGTTACGTTCTTCGTGAGTTTATTCTCTCAAATCACACAAGTTTTCTAAGTAGCGTTTATCAGGTCTTCGTCGAGGACACCGCCACTCAGCAGGCCAACACCGGTCAATACGATGATGCGTAGGTGTCTTGTCCAATTGAGACCGGTTTTTTCTTCTAACCTCTTCTTTGCAGCGTTGCAAGCATTCATTTCGTTCAGAAGTAGGCGGGCGCCCCGCTATAATATAGGGGGGGCGACAACGTCTATGTAGCCGCTCAATGTATAATGTTGTACTGAATGCAAAGAACGCTTGGCAAGATTAAGCACCGAAGGGTAGTCTCAAAGTACACACGCGACGACGAGCCGCTATATGAACACTATATGAAGTGGAAATGATTTGAGGAGTCTGCAGTAATTAATATCTAGTTGGCTTTTTGGCCAGTCAGGAACATCTCTGGGTACTTTTCGAAGTCATTGGTGTAGGGTGGCGCCGTCTTGCGGCGACCGTTCCCTCAACGGATGCATTCAAGAAGTCTCACCCGAGACTTAGTATCCGTGGAGGGAGTGGTTACCAGTCTAGTGTTGAGGTCAACGAGTCGGGCTTCACACCGAGATACTTGTCCTACAGTCAATTGAATAATGAACACGCCATAAATTCAAGAACCGATGCAAGTCCCCAGGTCAGGTGACAAACAGTACATACAGGCAAAACTACGTTCATTGAGGCAAGATATGAGATACAAAAGTACAAGCTGCATCGTCGCACACGTTATTTCACCTCTGTTCACCTCAGCCCACTTATTCCTACTTCTTCGCAATAAGGTCTCTCAAAGTCGAAATAGACGGTGCGAAGAAGTACTCCCCTCCCCTAGGATCGATGAACTTCTTGTGGAACAGCATCAGCTGCAGCTCGTCTTCGGGGTTGGTGCCGGTCATGTAGCGATGTACCGAGCGGTACTCCTCGCCCGTCTGGCCAAAGATCGGGTCCAGTCCGGGGACCTGGGGCTTGTTGGGCGGGAAATCGGGGTCGTTGTACCAAGCTGCAATAAGTGGGGCGGCAGTTAGCATGGCATATAGAAAAGTATGGCAGTCGAGGAGACAGTACCTTGCTGGTAGAACTTGAACCCGCGGACGATGCTGCTGGCGTAACAGACGACGTGCAGGCCGCGCTCCTCGATCGTGCCGTTGCCATCTCTTTCCTCGGCGGTGACCTCGGGGCCATAGGGCATGTTGTGCCTCCGGATGCTAGAGGGTCACATGTACAGATTGTCAGGATATCGTAGGACTCGGAGTGGGTGGCAGCAAGTGACATACAAGTGTTTGAAGACAGACTCGACGGGCGAAACGTCGTTACGGGGATTGGATTTACGCATGTGGGACGCGAAGGGGCAGCGAGTCTGGCCTTTGGTCTGGTCGAACTTGAAGTTGTTGATCTTCTTGTCGTCCCCAGAAATGGACTTGTCGGGACCGTCAGGGGAGAGTTCCGTGGGGGTGCCTATCAGGACCGTCAGCGACGAACCACTAGAGCGAGAGCGATAGACTTCTTACCATCCTTCCATCGCCCAAAGAGGCGAGCGCCGAGACGATCCGCAGCGGCCTGGGGAGCGAGCTTGGGGAAGAGCTTGGGTCCGTTCTCCAGCAGGAACTGGTCGAACTCGGGAACTAAGTTGTTCAACTTGCGGGTGACCATGAAGGTACCGTCTTTCGACCACGCGGGTCTCTTGTCCTTGTCCTCGTCGCCATCGTAGCCCATGACGATGATGCCCAACGGAATGATAGGTGAACCGGGGTACCTGATTTCGGGCTGCGCAGGCGTCTCGAAGCTGACATGGCGGACTTGCGGGTTGGACATTCCACCACGGTACCCGAAGTGATCGTTGCGGCCCTCGGGGTCAGCGCGCGGCGCGCCCTTGTGAAGGACGACCTTCTTGAGTGACATGCGGTTCGCGGTATATCTGAATGCCTCTTCCAAGTCGGCCACGAACTTGCTCGCGACGCCGTCGTTATAAGCAGTGATGAGGAAGATGCCGTGGATATCGGTTTTGTACTCAGGGTCCCAGTTGGGCGTCCAGAAATCCCCGCGCTGAGTGCCCGCGTCGCCGAGCGACTTGGAGTCTTGCTGCTGGCCCTTCACGAAGGAGTCGTCGTGCAGGTCGCCGGTTAGATCGAACAATTCCAGAGCGAGATGGGTGAATCCGACGTTGACGCCGAGGAATTGCACCGACGGGTTGGGAGCTGGTGGGGGCGGCTTAATGGGACCAAGGCCTGCGAGGTTCTGAGCAGTGGTGATCTTCGGCACGATAAATTCTCCAAAGGTCTTCCTGAACCTTTCAACATCGGTGATTCGGAAGTAGTAGAAGTACTCCAGCGCCTTGGGAAGGGCGGGCCTGAAAGAGCCGTGTAAGTCATAACTTCAGCAGGCGACAGGAATTGAGACCTACAAGATATCACCCTGGATATTCGCTAGGTTGTAATCTGGGATAGGTGGGGCAGTGGTCGACTTCTGATTTTTCATGCAGTGGACAGTGACGACCCTACAATGCGGAGGCGTTAGTTGTGCAAATCGACTGGACAAGTGTCACTTACATATCGTCGAACTGGGGATCTCCAGAAACTTGTTGGTTCGCAGGTGCATCCTCGACGAGAATCTAACCGTCAGATTAGCGATATATTCAAATTACATCGTGAACAAATAATACTTGCAATATAAGATGCATAGTCAGGAAACTCGACGGGGGCGCTTGCTGGTTTGTTCGACTAGTAATTTCATCAGACATGCCCAGATCGACTGCGACATAACTTACAGTAAGAACGTTGACCTGGCTGCTCTTGTACTGGTCGGCTCGCAGAGAGGTGCCTGCCACGGACTGAGTTTGAGAGTAATAGAACTGGAGGATTAGGTTGACAGGATCGGCCTGGGGGACAATTCCAAGCTGGGCAGCGTTATTGGAGGTGTCCAGCATGGCGACATTGGGAGTCTGCCATTTGTTGGAAAAAAGACTTGTCTGGGGATTCCGTCCGTCGTCGTGATCGCACGTAACCAGTTGATTGTAGGTTTTACGGGTGACCTGGTTATACAGTTAGAAAGCTAATACAGAAAACCAAGGATTGTTACTCACCGCTGTCACGATGCCCGTCCAGCCGGGGGGTATGACAATCTTGACGCTAGTTCCATTGACAGTAGACACAGGACGGGACATGGTTGGCGAGGGGGGCCTTAGAGAAATGGGACTCAAGTTTAAGGAGTTCCACCACTAGAAGGCCTTCCAAATTTTTCGGAGTATGGAGCCCCGTTACAGTATTCGAAGTGACATGATTGGTCCCCCCCGGACGAGCAGAGGCACCATACAGTATGTCAGTGAAATCCCGGGGTTTAAGGTCCTCAATAATAAGTTGGAAGGTAATCCGAAGGCGCACATCATAGAAGTACAGATTCAAATTGACGACGCGACTACGACGCGTTCAGCCGGTGCTTGGCTCTGTTTATCCAGACCATCCATATCAGCTGACATCTGGCCGTTCTTCATGATCCCTAGCTGCTACGAACTTGTGGAACTGTGCTCTATCTCCCGCCGATGTGATCTTCATACTACGGCCGGTCGTTGAACTTCATAGTTCTTCCATGCTGTCAATCAAGGCCCTCGACTACCACCAGAACTGTTGAGGGAGTCAGAGCATGACGTGAACCTACTCAACACTGAACAGCTCCTCAATTGTTCTATGCTCTTTCTATCCGCCCAGGGCTCAGGGATCCTTTGAAAGGCTTGGAACATTGACCCCTTCAAGTTTCCTTTCCTTGTATCATGTGGTATGAGCCTCATCATTCCGAATTCAACCATCGCCACCGTATTCGCGGCTTTGCTAGCCAAGTGTCTTCATTGACAGCCCGTCGGTGCCACAGTACTACCGCCTCGTCTCTATCGCCGAAGCAAGGTCTGATCTCACTTCTGGGATTCCATGAATCACGATACCTCTATCCTGCGGCTGGATCTACCCTGGGTAACGATAAAGACGATCTGCATTTCGGCTTCGACTTATGGCCGCCTTGCGTCACGTCTGCCCTACGAATTCTCGTTCAAGAATGCAAAGTCTTCGCTTTCGAAGACTTCTGATATGGCACCTGTTCGAGCTTCAAGATCTCTGATACCTCGAGGTACGAGCTGAAATGAACCAATCCAAACGGTTCATGACATGAGTTGAACGCGGCTCAGTGATACTCTAGGTGCCCACTAGGACAATGTACAAGTATATAAGCGCACGGCTAATGAGATCCCCCGCTAGCGTCTCAGCATGTCTCGCCCTTCATTCACCAAGCCTGTGGGATCCACTGTCAATTTCAAGATCCCCCCCGACTGGTTTATCACCATATCTGCTGTGCGTATCTGTCTCCAGCCCGTCCGCCATCACCTATTGACCATATATTTGTATAGCTTTCTCGCAAGAACTACCGTCAAGGAGTCTTCGTCAATACCGACATTCCCGACACCTCCGTCTTTTTCATAAGTCCTCCAGGAGAACAAGGCCCGATCAAGGATATCGCGGAAGGACAGCCCACTTTTCCGATCGAGCCTCGCGATGAGCCTGTGACTCTGACTGTCTCGGCGTATTACTCCGAGGGAGCTGCGGCCGTATCCGCGAAGAACTTCTTGAAACCGCAGTATGCATCCTCCAAGTTGGACGTCCAATTCGTTCGTATTTTTCCTTTTGCCCTTGATCAACCTCATCTGATTTTTCTGTAGTCGGCCAAATCCCCGACCGCGTCAGCTGAAATTCCCGACTACGTTACTTTCTTCGTATGTGCTACCTTTGACTAGAGGAACCGTTTTTTTTGACATAGCTGGGCAGATTTTTGTCGAGGATACCCCCGACAGTGCTCAAGTCGTTGGTAGTGGTCAATACGATGACTCGTAGGGTTTTTTCTTAAATAACCCGGCCTGCAGCTCATATACTTCCCAAGTGTCATAACCATCCACGTCGTCAAGATCAACCCGAACCCCATTCCCCCGCCGCCCCCGAGCAACGTCATCAAGCCGTACAACCCCGTTCTCGATTTACCTCGTCCTTCCAAGTTCGAGAACTACCTCAAGTAAGACATCTCAACCTTTCTCTGTTCCCGCTAACGGAGATTATCCAGAGCATACGATGTTTCGTTCCTCATCGACGACTCGGGCTCCGTGCGTAACTTCTTCTCCGATATATGACAACTCTTTGACGAAGCTTGCGACTCAGATGGCCGACGAGAACAGATGGGTCGAGGCCCGCAATGCGCTCGACGGTTTGGCGAACGTCGTCATCGATTCAGGCTTCGA
>JABCKV010000091.1:26236-68817 GCA_018282005.1 Asterophora parasitica
AGCGCGCTGTTGAACGCCCACCTCGACAGACTCGATGCTGCCAAGGGCACGGCAGCATATGCTGCAATCAAACCCCTCGATCTCATCGTCATCACCGACGGTGTACCCAGTACGTGTAACCGACGCTGCAATGCCATTCAGGTTCTCACCGCGACTGCTATCTTCCCTGCAGATGACCCTCCTGAGTTCGAGCTGACGCAAGTGCTCGTCAAGATTGGCCAGCGCATCAAGAGCGGGCCTCACCACCCGAACTCCCTGGGAGCACAGTTTGTCCAGATCGGTTCCGACCCTGCGGCGGCCGTCAATCTTCCCAAGCTCCTCCAGGCCGATACCGGCGTACGTTTTTTTTGCCTACTCTCTCGTTTCATGGGGCCCAAGTTGACCAACATGTTCCTCAGCACATCGTCGACAGTGTGCCGTACAAGGGCCCGGGCTCGATCTCACCCGACAAGCTCGAGAGGATTCTCCTCGGTGGTCTGCACCCCAACATTCGCGCCCAACAGATCATTTGATTATGAACTTGGATCCGAGGCAGTGGGTAAATCAAATCAATGTAGTCGCCAATTTTGCTGTATATCGAGTCACACCAATCGCTACCTGTCTATCCGTCATTTCCGGCTTGAGAACTGCCTAGCCAAAATCTTTTCATCCCAGCGAGCCAAGAACAATTTGAACCAGACGTCGCCTCGCTTATCGCAAGATCTTTCGGAGATCCAGATCATTCTATCCATTTAAATTCGCTCCATCTTGTGTTGTACCGCCCTTAGCCCAGCCTCCGTCTCTTTCACGACATACTCCTCAGCGTCACGTATAGTCACCTGTATAAGGTTTATTGTCTCAAGTTCTTTCCATGGCCACTAGTCTCTTGACTCCACATTAGCCCAGGACTCTGCTCCTGTAGGTTCCTGTGCACCTGATTTCAAGCGCAATTCAAAACATGGCGAATAGTTTTCGTCATGTCGGCCATCTCATCAACGGGGGCCCAGCCGCGACGGGTTCGATGGAAGCATAGCTTCTTATGTCAGGCTATGTCGATATGGCATTTCCAGGAAGCCTGATGACCTTGATCGAGCCTCGAGGAACCCAGGGCCTGCACGCTAAAAAGCTTCCTTTGCCCTGAGCGACGGTGACATCTTGAGTCGGATAGAATTCTCAAAATGAATTCCGATCCGCACCGGAGATTTTGAAAAGCCTGAAGGGTCTGAGGCAGGGATGCTTAAGTGTACATGCAGGACTTGCCATTACTAACGCAACCGAATATCTACCGTAGTACCATGCCATGTTGTCCCTAGAGGCTAGTGGTGGCTCTGACAGTGACACAGTGAACGGCAACGTCAGAAACTGTAATGCATCGTCATAATTCACTTACTTACGCACTCCATACCCATTCGAACGAACACTGACATGTCAAGGGCGTGTCGGCCGCTGTTAGTGATATTTCAGCCATCTCAGGCTGTCAATCAACTATTCAATATGATTATGGGCCAGAGACGTGTGAATGATCTGGAGGTGTAGAAGAGACAAGGTAAGAACAGTGTGCAAGAAAGCAGAATGCTGAGCATTATTCTGAGCATTACGACCCGCCACCAATAGCCTCGTCGAAAGCATCGGAAAAGCAAGAAAGTCTATCAGCCGACCAACATGTCCCCAGTCAGGTCTCATCCCTTGTGTCCTCTTCGCGTTCCGCCGAATTCAGGCTCTCCGGTAGACGACAGCTCCACCATAGCGACACCGCCGTTATTGAACATAACACAATATACACGAGGTGTCGGCCTATGCTGTCAGCCTTCCCGCTCGCAGCGAGCTCAAGGGAGAAGGAGAAGAGGGACGACGCGGTGGATGGCGCAAGCGCACGCACGGAGGACGCGGTAAGCTGCGCGAGGCCGTTGGTAGCGCCCAATGAAGAGCGGGAGGGCGCCGAGGCGGCTATATACATGAACATGCACGCTGCGCAGACAACCATGATCAGCTACGACTCCCCTAAGTTCTTTGTCGTTCAAACCACTCACCATATGACATATACGAGAACATGTACGCTGCAAGCTGCAATACGATCCCAAACCACACCCACGCGCCAACTCTCCCTCCATCCCACTGCGCGAAAACCGCCAGCACCGGAAACATCGCGAAGCAGAAGCCGAGCCCCGCAATGCCCATCATATAGCAGTTCCGATGTCCCACCTTGGCGCGCACGCCGGCGAAGCATGTGACCTGCACAATCCCGTTAATGACACCCCAGATTCCGAGGGTGCTCCCAATAGCGGCGGGAGCGAGGCCGAGCCCCCCGAGCGCGAGCGGGGTGGAGTAGATGAGCGGTAGGAGGACGAGGACGGACTGGTCCAGGAAGGCGAGGAAGGCAAAGTTCGTGATGGGAATGAGGACGCGCGCAATGAACAGGGACCGGATGGATGGAGGTGGGGATGGCGGTGGCGTCGACTCGGATGATTGCTTTGGAGAGGGGGGCGGCGAGCCCGCGATTGTAGACCCAGTGGCTCCGTAGTCTAGCTGGGAGAGACTGCTGGAGGAAGAGGAGGAAGTGAGGAGCCGGGTGGTGGAGCATGGGGAGAGGCAGTTGGACGCTTCATTGGCTTCTCTGGATTTGCTGACATCAGCTTGGCTTTGGCGCTCGACAGCTGAGGGCAAGGTCTGAGGGCTGGTGTCAACTCTCTGGGCTCGTAGAGGATTGGAATGAATCCGTTACCTCTTTGAGGGCGATAAAAGCGAGAAGGAATGCGGAGAGAGGAACCAAGGTCGCCACGAAACAAGGGAGGAAATACGGGTAGTCCTTGAAGAATTGTACGTGACCCAAGACTGATGGCCAACGCGTCGCCGGAGCGGTGAATGCTCCGCCGATAAGAGGCCTAGAACCCTCGTGAGTTAGGCATCCACAATATAGAGTAAGAGCAAGCTCACCCCAGAGTAGAACCGATCGACCATGCAACAGGTAAGAATGAAAAAGCCTGTGCAGCGTTGGTTGCATCTGTAATCTCGGCCATAACACTCTTCGTCACTCCGATATTCCCGTTGAACGCGCCTTGAGCACATCGGCTTAGGATGACCATCCAATACGTTTTCGATAAGCCTAACCCAAACATCGACAGTGTGAGTCCGAGCATTCCTCCGAGCAGGATGGGCCGCCGCCCAATCTTGTCGGAGGCCCGGCCCCACTGGATGACCGTCACAGCCTCAGCAGCGTAGAAGATGGATTCCTTTGAGCCATAGAGGTTTGTTTTTAGTTAACATTAAGGAAGAGAAACGGAAGAGAAACGGAAAAGAAACGTACAACGAGGCCAACATAATATCCCGTCTTCTTCTCGTCGCCATTAGTAATACCTAGGTCGCGTACAAGGTTGTTCACGAAGGGGTAAATCACCGTGGAAGTAACGGGCTCTGCTATCTGGATAAAAATGATTATGAAGAGCTGTAGCTTAGGAAGGGGGGTTGGGATCGGCTCTTCGTCCACCTGCGTGCAGCTCGTGTACGATGAAGAATCAAAAGAATCCGCTATTGAGTCATCCTGCGCCCTTGGAAAGCATCCAAGGCATTCGCACGATGCAGCCTGGCTCCCAGAAGGCATGAGGCTACCTCGTTGCAGACCCAAGGAAGGGTGCTTAAATGCAGTAGAGGGGGCAACCAGAGGAGTGCCAGCGAACTCGACAGTGCGGTCGGGAAAAAAGAGCTCCGCAACGGAAATTTCCTTCGTTAAAGCCACAGTGACTGCAAGTCAATCCGCCGGCATGCCTCGGGAATTGGCTGTCCACCCTTGCCCGCCGCTAAGCAAACACAAGTCACCATTCTGAATGACAAGAACACGACATCGCCGGACAGCGGGTATTTTGAGTCACAGTATTCGGTATGTTGGACTGCCACAGAGCCTGAGAAGAGGTTCGCTGTCAGCCTCGTGTACATACTAGTCCTTCGAACTTCGAAGCTTCCAAGTTCGCATCGTTTGCCACTTGGGGAACAGTGCTGTACCGATTCAGTTTCCACAATACAAGAGCTAAGTACCAAGGGTCGGTTGGAAAACGGCTCAAAGTCTCCCTGTCAGTGGCAATGATATCGATTATTCGGGTAAATGCACGGTGAACACGTCCAAAATTTTCACGTTGATCTTATCTTGTCTTTCGGGTATTCAATTCAATCACACCTGGCATCGAGGATCTACCTCCGCAATTACTTACCACACGCACCTCATCGAGACAACCCCGATTTTGGCGACCAGATGCACCGTGCTACTGGAGTTTTCTTGGAGTTTTCTCTCGGCCGTAAAGACTCTCTATCTTCGCGGACATAAAACTTCAAGGACCGGGCCTTCTCCCGACCGTGACCTTCGCGGCAGATCTACGTCTCCGAGTCTTTTGGGAAATTATGGGAATTGCTATACCCTACAGGGTCAGACGTGACGGTGGACTCCATCGAACTGATGTGACCCTGTCGGTGTGGAATGCATGATGGGCCCGACTCCGCCTCTATCCAAGGTCAACTCAGAATCATTACACCCTTCTGGTCCGGTTCTCCATTGCCTAAAGTTTGTATAAAGCCAAGAAGAATCTGTTTACATGCTCCTTGCCACCCTCATCACCCAAAATGCCATCGACGGCTGCCTTGGATGCATACCTCTCTGTGTACTTCCAAAAGCCCTTCGCGTCAGTTGACCTTCGCTGGTTTCTTGCCGTAGGGGCAGTCTTCGCTTTCGTTCAATACCTGCTAGCTGTTCCAGCAGAACTGCGTCACCTGCCCAAGGTTTCTCCCTATGCCACAATCTGGAGTTATGCACGGAGGGAATCCGTCGATTCTCGGGTCAGGCGGCTCATTATACCCTTTGCTCAACGCGGCGAGGGCGTCGTCTGCGTATACATGCTGGGGAAATGGGGTGTTCATGTTATTGATCCTGATGTACGTTGCCCCCCCCACACACATTTGACAAATACTTACAGATCCCCACCCAGCTCGTCAAGGCAGTGTGTCAGGATGTCGACAGATTCCCCAAAAAGAATTACCAGGACCACCTGCACTTCACGTTCCTCAGTGGTCCGAACGTCGTCTTTTCCAATGGAGAGATGTGGAAGCGGCACTCGGCTTCGGTCAAGGCAGCATTCGATCGCGAAATTCCCGTCCATCGCTTTGTGGCTCTCTCTTATGAACTCTTCGAGCGCATGGGATCTGGGGGAGTTCATCGATTCAGTGACCTTGTTCAGGTACTTCTCTCCGTGTAAATCCGTGGATCGTACCTCTAACCATACGATTCTCAGCGTTACACTCTTGATGTTGTCGGGACTGCCCTTCTAGGGCACAACTTTCAGGCGATGCAGGCGTCCGAAGACTCCTTTGTGGACCACTTCAATAGGGTGATGTCGCGCATCGCGACACCTACGCGTCTCATTTTCCCCTTCCTCGACGATTGGTTCCCTCGCCATGCCGTAATTGCGGACGTCAACGCGCTAAACGCACGCTACGATGGCCTGTTGCAGCTTAAGCGTCAGGACCTGGGCCTTGATCTTCTCAGCTATCTCCTGGAAGACTCAACATTGTCGAATGAGGAGCTTCGCTCTAACCTCGCCATCCTTTTCTCGGCTGGACACGTACGTTCTGCTGTCATCGGCTAGGCTCCTTGACCCTGGTTGACGTCATCCTCTTTCCTCTTTGTACAGGACACGACATCCGGCGCGCTTTCAACCGCCATCTACCACCTCGCGAAGCATCCTGAGCACCAACAAAAAGCACGGGAAGAAGTACTCTCCGTCCTCGGTGGCCGCACAGAGCCCACGCTTAAGGATCTCTCCAAAACGACCTTCCTAAACGCCTGCATAAAGGAAGCCCTCCGCATCAACTCCCCCATCTCCCTCCTCCCCGCGCGCTGGACCCTCGAGCCCATGACCCTCGGCAAATATTATATTCCCGCACACACCTCCGTCGTCCCCAACGTGTGCGCCGTGCACCAGAGTGACGACAACTGGGCCGATGCGCAGAAGTTCGACCCGTACCGCTTCCTTGATAGCACGGCGCGCCCACGCGCGGCGATTAATATCCCGTTCGGCACAGGCCCCCGCCAGTGCGTTGCCCGCCAGTTCTCTCTGTTCGAGCAGCGTACGCTGCTGTGCATGTTGCTCGCTAACTACGAGTGGACGCTGCCTGCGGGGAGCATACACGAGAAGCGGGTGCATAATGAGTTTGGAGCGTTCGGGCTTAGTATCCCGCATGAGCTCGACGTCGAGTTTGTGAAGCGGAAATGAAGTTTAAGTATTGATACTAGCTGACGCGAGGTGATGGACGTTGGTAGTTATTCTTGGACGACTTTTATGACGACGACGAGGCGCCCGTGCGAGAGCATCTTTGTACTTTCTTTCGCGCGCATAATACAGTTAGTATGTTTCTGCGTAGATGTACTTGCTGATTCCTAGATAAATTAGAGTTTGCGACGCAGCATCTCTTGCAGTGGGACTTGAGTTTCACCATCGTCGAATACTGGTCGAATATTTGACTCCGATACGCAATGTGTCAGCGAAGGATTGCATCCAAATCGGGTACTTGGGAGTAGCGCCTGTGCCATGGCGTACAGGTTCGACGACATGACGTTGGATGGCCTGATTCGCTATTTTAAGACCGAAGCAGATTGGATCCGACCCGCTCACGATACAATATGAATCCATCTTCAGCTTCTGTTTAGGAGAAGGAAAAGAAGCTTTTCGAATCCGTCAATTTATAGATGAGCTTTCCCGGGCTGTAGCTGCCGAGGATGGCCTCGCGGGTGCCATATGAGGTTTCAGGGCTCCCGACAGGTCATCGTCCTCAACTCCAGGATCTATGACCTCTGGGTGGGAGCGAGGATCATGTACCAGGATAGCGCAGATCATACTTCATACTTCTCGCAAAACACGAAGTCATCAAGGCAGTAGTGCTACACGAGTTTGCGCATCTCCTCATTTCATCCGCGAGTGTTGACGTTGCTTGAATGCCGTCATGGCTCATGTCTTTTATGCAGTGACATCCCAGCTTTCAACGCGGGAATCGTGCCACAGCCTCAAGAAAGACAGCAGACACTTGTATCTTCCGCTGTGCCTCCTGTGCGCGAATATGACCTCCGCGCCGTCCCCCGGACGTTGCGCCACAGAAAGCGAGTCAAAACACGCCACACAAGTTCCACCTTCCCTGAGAGACGGTTGCTGACGCGGGTGCGTGGCTTGAGTGGAAGGTTTACGGAGGTTCTATCGAGGTGCGCCTAGTTACCCGTCCGAGTCACCATGTCTTAATGTAACTTGATGTCTCCAGCTGTTGTCCACTACGGCGCCGAGCACAGGATCATGGTGAGATACCCACCAAAGGGCTCCAGCTCGCTGCGCGAAAGGCGTTCAAGCTACGAGAAAGAGATAGCACGCAAGATGATTTCACCTCAGTCACCATCCTCCGCGAAAGTGCGCATCAAGGAATTTGACCTTGATCGTGGCTGGTATCGAACTTGTAATTGGGTTAAATGTACGTGGCTATTGTTTACCACTACCGAGGAATATACTTCTAATTTTCACTGTAGTGACCCTGCCCCCGGAAGACGAATCAGACAGCACAGACGACGGGGTTTGTTCTCTCCTTCCCGTCTCTCTTTAGTTCCTAACATGAAATAAGCCGCCACAGAAGTAATAAAACCTTGAAGTCATGTTACTTCTGTGGCGGCCATAACCCCGAATCGCGCACATCTATCTAACATACCTCGTTCCAAGGGTAAGCTCCAGTCCCAGATCTTCCAATGCAGCAAGTCGGCCTCTGGACTCCTGCAAAATGGTGACGTTGAATAAGCCAGCCGAGAGGAGTCGCGCGACTCGCCCCTTTCCCTGGGTTCGAGAGTTCAGGAGGTCAAGAACCGAATCAGGGAGATCAGAGGTCAAGGGGCGGAAACGGTTTGGTTGACGGTCGAATACCAAAACGACGTGTTGGAGGTTCGGCAATAGTGGAGAGCCAGGGCTATCCGTCGTCGCCGTCGTAGTACTAGATCGGAGCTGATTGATAAACAACTGCCAGTCAAATTGGACTACTCCACAAAGCTGGATGTGGAGCCGTGTGAGCAAAGGCATCCTCATCCACAGACCAGGGGTCAAGTCAGAGGCATTGGTGTACACGAGATGCAAGGATTTCAAGACACAGGCCGACTTGGCGATGAAGCTGGTTACGTCGCTTGAATTGAACCGGCTGAGCACCAGCACCTCCAGGGCCGGTGCTTCCAGCCAATGTAGGACCTTGCTGTCCTGTACGTGCAGCTTATTGAGTTTCAGATGGCGGATAGGGGAAGCACACCGGGCCGGAAGTTGGACGTTGGATTCTAGCAAAAACCACTCTTCGAGGTTTGGGACGACGTGTGGTGGCAGAAAAAAGGACGCAGGGTGAAAGAATCCTCCGATCGTGGTGAGTTGCGTCCAAGGAAGTGCCCAGGCGTAGAGTGACTTGCTTGTTGTGGGATAAGGCGATCACCCTCCATGGCCTGCAGACCCGGGTTAGCAGAGACGGCGATTGTGCTGCATCCAGTGAGTTCATGCGTTGTCTTATGAAGGAAGTCGTGCGGCTCGGGGATTGTTAGGAAAAAGATGGCGCAGAGCAGTTCAGGGGGAATGCGGCGAACAAGGGATAGACTGGACCTGCAGGAGATAGCGAGGTCTTGAAGCAGCGCCAAGGACTCGTCGTCGGACTGTCGACCAGTAGCACGCAAGCTGGTAACCTCAAACTCAACATCGTGGAGGCGTCGAAGGTCGCTTATGTCATTCATAGATGGGGCAGCGTTTGTGCGGAGAACATGGCTGAAAGATGACGCCCGAGCGAGAATATCTGAATCGAAGGTGTGGTTCGACATGCACTTGAACTTGCAAAGGTACAGAGTTAGTATGCAGTGGTTTACTTTTACGCCCAAATTTGGATGTCCGCCACATACTTTCCCTGCCTCAGTACGACGCTCAGCAATGGTCAACTATGGTACAAATAACGCATGCACCATCGCATTACACGAAATGCGCATGGTGTAGCACAATAAAATACCTACTGAGACTAATAGGCAAGTCAACAACTAGAACTAGGAACTAGGAAATACGGAACTAGAGAATATCCAAAGGCCGGACGGGGGTGGAGTAAGATAAGGGGCGCACGTAGAGACAGGAATAGCATGGGGCATGGGCGTGCCGAGGGGGTGGTTTTTTTTGGGAGAGTGGAAAGGATGAACGAGAAGAAAGAAGCGAGACATAAGAAAAGAAGAAGAGCGGGGAAGGGGAAGAAGAAAGGAGAAAGGGAGGAGAGGGCAGCATAGATATGAGTCACGAGTACCAGTCCTGACCGAGAGACAGACGCACAAACAAAAGACCCAAGTAACGCTCGCCGTTCGCCGGAACGGGAGAATAGGGGGGAAAATAACGAACAGAGGGGTCGGGGGACGGATGAAGGGGGGTATTATAACACATTGTACTGATATGAATACACGGCTGGGCGGTAGGGGTAGGGCGGCGGTGAATTAGATTAGAGCTAAGACTTGGATTGGGGTGGGGGTGAGGACGACGAGAACGAGACCGGGACTGGGACAGCGAAGACGGGATCGGAATATATACAGGGGGAAAGAAGCAGGAGCAGAAGCAGAAGCAAGAGCGAGGCAAGGCAAATACAAGGGGTATCATCGAGCAGCGACGAAACGAGAAACGGAGATAGAGAGTCAGACAGACAGGAACGCGACGCGGATGAGGCATCGCAAGCATTACTCGGTAGTAGCGCCCACGACTTGAACGGGCCACACACTAGCGCGCTTCTCGCCACCGCTATTCGTGCGCTCTAGCGGTACTGCGAGGGCTTTGTCCACCTGCATCGACTGCGACTGTGATGATTCCTGCTGCTGCTGTTGTTGTTGTTGCCCCTCCTGCGAGGGTACGGGCACAGAACTCGTCGGCTCCTTCTGAGGCACCGTCGGGCTCCCTTGCTGGCTCTTCGGCGGACTCTCCGTCCTCGTCTGTTTCGGGCTCCCCAACGGCGACGGCACCCTCGACGCCGTACCCGCATACCCCTGCTGAACTCTCGGGCTCCCCACCGGACTTGCCCTCTGACTCCCACTACCCCCAGTACCCCCACTCCCAGCACCGCCATTCGTCGTCGTCGCAGCCTTAACATGCAACTCCTCAATCCCCCTCCTCACACCCCCCATCAACCTCTCCGTCCTCTCAACCATCTCCTCCATCCTCCTCTTTTGTTCCGCCAGCTCCAAATAATGCCTCTCCAGCTCCTGCACACTCGGTACACTGTTCGGGCTGCTCCCAGGACTCGGCAGCGGGTACCCCGGTATGAACTGTAGGGCCCCCGCAATCCCAGCACCCATATCTATGGGTCCATAATACCCCCCAGGCAAAGGCGAGTGCGTACGGCTGGGCGCACCAGATCCCGAGCGCACATACGAGTTGTTCGGCGCACCCGGGAGACCGTTGAGGCTCGCCAGCGGCGGCAGGTCGAACCCACCAGGCGCACCAGGGAACCGGTGCCCCCCCGAGGCGTACTCCGGCTGCAGCGCAGGGTGTATATGATGCGCGTGTGGTGGGACGTGCGGACGCGGCCCGCGAAGCCCCATGCCCATATTCAGATGGTGCTGCGCGTGTGCTTGCTGCAGCTGTGATTGCGGGGACGCGGAACGACCTGCTCCGTCGGGGTGTATAGGCCAACCGTTTGCGGGTGCACCAGAAGCAGATGGAGGCCCAGCTGTGAGCGTTCCGGACCCACGTTTCCGCAGGCCCTCGCGGCCGCCCACGCTCGAGCTCCGCCGTGTATCCTGCGCAGCGCCAGCCTCTAGACTCCTACTGCTCCGCGTCTTGCGCAGGCCGATACTAGCTGTAGCACCAACGCCTGCTCCGCGCCTCGCGCGTCTCTTCCTAGGGCGCTCGCTCTCGCCTTCCTCGCCCTCGTCCGCGCCATCGTCGTCTTCATCGCCACTCTCCTCGCTCTCGCCGCGCCGCCCGCCGAGGCGGCCGACGGCGACGAGCGCCTCGGCAGCGGCCTGGTCGGACATGCGGTTTTGCTGCTGCTGCTGCTGCTGTTGCTCTGCACGCTGTTGCTGGGGTGACGCGCCTGCTGCTGCAGGCACGCGTTTCCGGCGCTTGATGACGGTTTTCTTCATGCTGTTGGGGCGGTGGGTACCGTGGAGCTTGAAGTAGAGGCCTGCGAGGTGTCGTTAGATGCGATTAAAAATATGGAGGAAGGGCATGTGGGGTGGGAGGGAACATCTGATTAGATGAGCGTGGGATCCTAGATGGGCGCAACGCCCGAGTCGCTCCGGCGCATATAGAGCGCATATATGCACCCAAATAGCGCATATACGAGGCTAAATGGCGCATACACGTAGTACAAAGATAAGAAAAGACCACGTACCACACGCGTTGCAGATATTGTTGCCTACATCGTCGCGACGCCATAGCGGTGTGGTGCTGGTACCACAGTTGGCACAGCTGAGTGCACCGACGGCGGCACGGACCTTGCGACCAGCAAGACCATTGGCGGCGCCCTGCTGCTGCTGCTGCTGAGCAAGGATGGCAGCGGCATTCGGATTACCGATCATGCCAATGCCGAGGCCCGCGGGGCCTAGGACGACGTGATTAGAGGCGGCACTATCGCTCTCTGCGCCCTGCTCTGGCGAGGTCGCACTATCTGTTGCTGCAGTGGGCATGGCGGAGACGACGCCAGCGGCAACGAGTGCGGCAGCGGCGGCCGACTCGTCAAAAGACATGTTGCCGGTGTTGCCGAGGTTCATCTGGACGTCGCCGTCTGAATCTGTGGGGGCGTCGTCGAGGCGGGAGTGGAGTGCGAGGGCGTTGTTGTAGGTGGGACAGCCGGAGCAGGCGGAGGTGCCGCCCGTGCCGTCACAGCGGCCGTCGCCGGGGCAGGTGCCACCCGTGGCGGGGTTTGTATGGGCGATGGGTTTTGAAGGGGCGGATTTGGTGGACGGCTTCATGGGGGGCGAGGAGTGGGCGGGAGGAGGGGTGCCGAGCGTCGATGGGCGCGGCTTGGATCGCGACTTTTGGTAGAGGCCTGGAAGATGTAATCAGAAGGGATTCAAAAGGGATCTGGACACGGGGCAGCCATGCGCGATACACGAGTCATCCACCACACCCAATCCACCAAACACTTGCTGCACACTCACCACAGGCATTGCAGATCGGGTTGCCGTCTGCATCGCGTCTCCACAGCGGCGTCTGCAGCGTCCCGCAGTTCACACACGGCGTCCGCACTGGTGGCGACGAGGGAAATGTAAACTCGGCGGAGGCGAGTTGGGGGAGGGACGGGTCGAGGACAACGGCGGGCGACATACTGTGTTGCAAGTACGGGGCACTGGTCAGACCCGCAATCCAATCCCGCTGGCAAGATAACGCACCATCAGCCAATCACCGCCCTTCTATTAAGCACTTTTAATCTCCGCTCTAATCGAATCTCACTATCTGATACCCCATCGCTGCCTCGCCCCTTCTGCGTGGCCCAGAGCGTGGTCACTTGGCAAGCCTCAGCTGTCTCGACTTGCTGCTCGCCTCCTGTCCACGCGTACGCCTCCTCGTCACTCTCTCAACTTACTCTCCACTTCCTCTCTCTCTCAAAGTTCAGGGCCGCAAAATTTTACTCTATGAACGTTCCTCCATCTTGACGTGTTGCCTGCACATCTCCGTCCATTCATCCCCATCTAATCTAATCCTGCCTTGGAATTTCTGAACAGAGAAAGTACTGTAGAAGATGGTTGAGCATTGGAAGATGTGATGTCCTGTACGCATTGGCAATTTGCATTGATGGGCTTATGTCTTGCGTGGTATTGTTAACGGCTGGGCCGTTCAATGCCTGCCTGAACCTCATCATCCATTTTCAATATGCTTTGGAATCTGCTAGGTGCACCGAAAAGCCAAGAAGTAGTGGACGCACAAGATTATCGAGTGGGTTCTGACGCCGGGGATCAGGAGCCACAGAGTGGGTATAAACAGCTTCAGTGTCGCTAGAATGGTGGTCTTCGCAATTGCTTGACATCCCTAAGGGATTGAAGACGATGGGAAACTGGGGTTTGAGCTCTAGAGAACTCGGTGTGGGCTGCACACAGGCGGCACGAAATGAAAGCAACAGTCTACTATAAGTGGACAGGTCCCTGTGGGAGCCAGATCAGAACCCGGATGTGGTGCACCCGTCGGGACCTACATGTAGCCACACAAGCAAACGTGCCATGATCAGAGTCAAATTTCCTGTCAGAATGGAAGCGGCAGAATTTGATTAGGAGTCGAAAACATGAACCCCGACATGCCTCAGATTGTGGCTGTCAGTGCATTCAATCCTCAAACCACTCGAAAAGCAGTCATCACAATTCCTTCGGAGGTCGCCAGTGTTCAACCAGCGGGGAACGTAAGCCCTACACCACGAAAGGGTTCAAGCTCGCTGCAGCTGCGAGAACTGACTCGGAGTGATCAAGACAATCTCAGTGCCTGGGACCTACATGCATCCACAGAAACAAGCATGTCACTGGCAGAGTCAAATTTCTTATCAGAATGGAAGCGGCAATTTGTTTTGAGGTCTTGAAGTGGAACAAATGGACCCCGACTCGCCTGTTGCTATTAGTATACTCACTTCTCAAGCCAGTGCTCGGCTCGGTCACTAAAATTAAGTTTAGGGGTCGCTGTTAAACAAGTGTGGCGCAGGAGAACTTCGCCACGAAAGGTCTTGGTTGCTGCTGCCGCCATACAAGTCAGAAGATATCAACAGACCCATCACACTTGCTGGCGCCTATATTGATGCTGCTGTCGGCCTCTTCAAAAATAAATCTGTGCATCTATGGTCCTCCCTGCCCCCACAAGCGCATGTAGATCAACATGGATCCACCTTCTTGTATAGTACCTCAGAGAAACAGGGGAACATGCTGTACCCTGTCGACGGCGAGAAAGCCGCATGTTCCAAAATCAGTAGAAAGGCAGTGCAAGAGCCGTCGTGGTATTGCTTTCTCTGACTCGTTTCTACCGCATGCAGCTAGCCTTGTAATTGTTATTTATTGAAATTGCGCCGGGTGAGCTAATAGTGTGGCGCGGACCGACCGTCACTCAAGTGAATCAATGTCACAACCAGCAGCCTAACAACCCTCCAGGTATAAAGTCTTTCAGCTGGTAGGCTCCATTGAAGTTCGTCAAGAGCTCCCGCAAACAATTGACCACATCTATTTCAGCTCGCAGAGTCGCAGCGACCCCCTACCCTTTCAACGTCTTGTAACATATACTTATGCGATATGGTGTTTTAGTAGGGACATGAATTAAGTACCAGAGTGAATGTTGCGACTTTTCCGGCCTGGACGACGTAGTAGCCAGATTTATCAATAATTATCTTTGACATGTAGCCACGCCCACAAGAACACAGACAAATAATAAGTAAGTAATGTAGTATCCATTAGTTATGAATTAATGATGGAATCCAGACGATTGTGAGCTTTCGTCCAACAGCCACCCAAAACCGCTGCTATTGCTGCTTAACGTTCATCGATCAAATGACGTTCCCAAAGTGCGGCAAAAGACTATGTATTACTCACTTGTCCTTCTTCTTGGGCCTATCCCGAGCCCTCTGCAGAGGAGGAACGTTCGAGAGGTCCAGTTTGCTAGAGCGCGAGGCTTTCGGTGTCCCGTCATGATCAGAGTCGGAAAGCGTGGTGCCTCGAACACGATCGCGAGATGAGGTAGGCCATGACGAAGACGAAAGTGGGGCCGGGGCATCGTCACCGTGAACAATCGAGGCAGCCTTCGGTCGACGCTTGATCTGATTCTTCTCGTCCTTCCGCAACCGCCCCGTATCCCTTTCCCCGCCATCGTCGTCTTCGCTCGAGCAGAGATCCACACTCGCGACTGAAGCACAAGACGGGGTCCGTCCGATTTTCCTTTTCTGCGGAGTAAGCACCCCAAGCTCGCGACCGTGACGCCGTTTGGGCTGCGCGCTGGGGGGTGCCTCAACATCCGTGTCCCCTTCGCCCATGTACGCGGTTTGGGAGGAGGAGGGGGGCATTTCGGCAGCAGAGTCGTGGATGACACTAACCATACTCGAGTTCTTTGCAATCGGTCGGGGTCTAGGCCTGGCTGGCTTCGGCGGCTCAACCTCCATCCTTTTCTCGTTTTCCTTCATCAACCTCTCCTTCTCCTGTTTCCGCGTCGCCTTGCGCTGCTTCTCCTGCTCAGCTTTCATCTGCTCCTCCTCCTCCTGCTCGACGCCCTCCAACTCCTTCCGCCGCTTCCTAGCTCTCTCCATGACAATCTGGTCGGCAACGCCCATCTCCCCTGCGCCCTTGGAATCATCTCCTTCCTCCCCTTCGTCCGCCGGGAACATGGCGACACCGTAGTTCGCACTCTCTCGTAGGACCTTCACAGCATCGCCCACCTGGCTCTCTTCCATGCCCATATCTTCCATGATAAGCTGCACACCAACCTCCGGCACCAAAATCCGCTGAACGAACTCGTTCGCCGTCAGGGGTGACACGAGATTGGGGTCGATATTTGCCAGCGGGAAAAGGTCGTACAGGGTTTGGTGGATGATTACCGACCCAAGTTCGCCATAACTATCGAGGACATTAGAAACGCATCCTCAAGCACCGGTAGCATAAAAAAAGGAAGACTTACTACCCAGGCTGCGTCTTCTCGAAGCTCGCGAACTGACCACGCACGCCAGCGACAGCCCTCGAGCCCTTCTGCTTAACCTCCCCCATTACCTCCTTCCAAAACACGCATTTTCTCCTCGGGCGCCACGATAATGATTCCTCCTCGTCATCTGTCACACCCCCTCCGGGACCAGCGTCGTGCAACACAGCCCTGAGCGCCCCCTTCATCCGCCTCACGCGCTTCTCGAGCTCGATCCAGTCGATCGACTTGGGCCACCCCTTGCGCTCCGCCTCCGGAAGGAGCTGGCTTTCGAAGTTGTGCCGCTGGCAGACGGCGATGAATACGGCGAAGGGCGCGTTGCGGCCGAGGGGGTTGTCGGGCCGTGGCTCGCGGTAGGACTTCTTTTCCATGGAGAACAAAAGGCGCTTGAGGTGTGGGGTTGGGGAGGGAGGGAGGGGCGCGTCGCAGTAGGGGCAGAGCGTGTTCGGGTCTGCGAGTGTGACTAGGGGGGAATGTATTAGGTTAACAAGCGAAGGAGGGTTTGAATGAAGGGAATATCCTCACCTGTATCTTCTTCCTCATATTCGTCTGGTCTGTAGATGAGTGAGTATGAGGGCTGGAAGCAGAGGATGATGGACATACATGGCGTCTTTTCTTTTCTTGATGTTCCGCGCATCTTCGCTCCCACTAGATGGCCGATTTCCGAGGCTAGAGGGCCCAGCCACCGAGGTTGACCCGATGCTATCCAGCATCTGGGTGCTCATAGGGAACGGTTGGGCTTGGGGTATCGAAGCCTCGTCCTCCTCGTTACTAGCTTCTTCCTCAGATTTGATGAGAAGTCTCGATCCTACCCTCTTGACCGTGGCGCCGTTCCCCTTTGACGCCTTCAAGTTCGTGCTTCCAGACGAGGGCGGCGACGGGAAAGGAAACTCGGCAGGTTTCGCTTTGAATACCTTCTCGGACACGCTGCGTGTGGCTTTATGAAGCGGTAATGATGCGTTTGAGCCGATAGGCGTCAGCTCTGGGAAGGCAGCGGGGCGCAGGGGTGAGTTCACAGGAGACAAGAGCGGGAAATCTGCGGGTTTGGGCTTCGATGGCTTCTTGGCAGGCTCGGATATTCGAGGAGGTGAATGGCCGAAGAGCGGGAAGGGTTTTGGACGAGGGCCAGACATTGTCGCGCGGCGTGCCGGGGAGCTTGGGGCAACGATCTCCACATCCGGGACGTGTTGGGCAGGCGCCACCCTCGTGCCCCCGATTGGACGAGGCTTCAGTCTGGGACGCGTATTTTCTGAAAGCAGAATATCTCGCGAGATTTGGGGCGTATTGGATCCTGACCTCCGTCTTTCAGGGCTCCGAATGGGGCTGGGTGCGCGACGGACCGTAGTCTGGCCTGTGCAAGGTTGTCGAAGGGTCGAGGGGCCGCTGGAAGACGCCTGGCTGTTCGCATAATCCTTCAGCACTATGGGCTTTGAAGAAGACGCGTCGGGTTTCGCGCCACCATCGCCAGGCGGCTTGTTCTTCTTGAACGACAGGGATTTTAGCACGTTGCTTCGCTCGTTGATTTTCGCCATGTAAGAGGACTTGGCATCCGCATCTACATCCTTCTTCTGCTTTTTGCGTTCAGGAGCCCCTGCGTCAGATCCAGCATTCGACAGAAAGTCAAGCTCGTCATCGCTGTCGGAATCCCAACTCGCCTTCGCCTTGTGCTTCAAAGCTGCCTGCTTTCTGCCCTGTGATGAGCTCGGTGCAAAACTGGATCCAAAATCCTCCGCCGTCTGACCCTTCCGTCGCGTGCCTTGACCCAGATCATTGGATTTCGACGATGTTTTTGCTGTAGGACGCGACAGCAGCCGAAGTTTAGGATCGTTGACGGGTCCTCCCTTATTCCAGTCAGCATTTTTCATAAAGTTCTCCATGAGAAGCGATGGAGCGCGTCTTGGAAAGGAGCGACCCGTAGGTTGCCCACCTGTGGCCACGATCCCTGACAGTGAAGGTGGAGGTCCAATTGAAGATCACACCCAAACCGTGGCAGGATATATTTCGCACGTGACCACAGTCGCGAGTCCCGACGCGTCTTCCGGCCAAGTACTCGACGTTCATCCTCAGCGCACAGCTACGCATGAAAATTCTTGGACATCATGCTTCACTACGACATCCCATCGTGATAGAACTTACCTGCCAGTGGAGCTTGATATTCGGACTTTGACTGGATGCTGCCAGTGGTAAAGCTGTGCTGCTGTGTGGCCCAGGACCTTGACTGAACAATAATCGAAACACTGACGAAGACGTTGAACATCTTCGCTACATTCAGGATTTTTGATGGACATTTATTGCAGTGTTCTTGACAAGTGATGACTCGGATATGTCCAATCTTGCTGATTGACGAGAGGCGTCGAATTGGCGGACTGAGGACTCCTTCCAATCCAATGTCGCGAAATCATGGACAGATTGTCGGAAACATCATATCAAAGAAGGCCGTCAATCAGCATCGGATGACACAACCGAAATGATGAGCCACGCCACAGTTCACCGCGGCATCAGAAAGCGCGCCCACAACCTGTCATACAGACGATTTAAATACTCACACTTCTTCTTCGAGTTACTTATCGCACTGTGTGCATTTGATCCCACTTCAAAGGAGGCTGGCCCTCCTAGATTTCACTTCATTCACATTACAATCATGCGCTTCAACTCTCTAGGACCGATCCTTCTTCTCCTGGCTCTATTCCCCTCAGGCTCCCTCCAAATGCCTGTGAAAAAGGAATCCTCTGCAGGGACTTCCAGACCCGCGACACCCAGCCTTTCACCCGGTGGATCTGTTGGAAGTTCACCTCCTCCGCCTCCTCACGGAGGTAACGTACAGTCATGGGCCGCCCATGTCTCCGGTTCACCCGGCAGTTCCACCAGTGCATCGCAGCGTGCAGGTTCCGAGTCTCCCAAAAGGGTTGACATCCCCGAGTCACCGTTTCTGAAAAAGCCAAAAAAGGCGACTGTGTAAGCTCGCCTGTTCTATCAATATTCACAAACCGGCTCATCCCCGCCATAACTCTAGGGCCCGCTGCGACCCGGATAGCGACGAAATTAGTGAGAAAAATCAATCCCGCCTTGCAGAGAGCATGACGCACCAACAATGCGTGAAACAAGGGGGGTCGGGGTGGTTGTGGAAAGGGCATTGCTACACTAGCCTGTGGGCAAAACAGCATAAGGGGAATCTGGGGATATGTTACTTCCATAACGCAAGTTGGGTCGCCATCGGGGCATACGAAGCTCGAAAAGCGCAAAATGCGTAGTATCTAAAGCTCATCGTTTTGTAATGTCAATACCTTTCTGCAGCAACATGCCCCAACAAATGCGAGATTCGACGATACAGAGCAAAGTGTGCTGTTTAAGTACCACTGCCAAATTAGACGCGTTGAAGAGCCTATTGAATATTTAATTAGTTCCACGGCTCGTCACGCGTCAGGGCTTGGTCCAAGGTTTTCGCTTCAAAAAAGCTACCGCACAAAACCTTGGATGATCGATTCCAAATATGAGCGCGAATAATGAATGTACTCCACGCAGGTTGTTCGGTATTGAGCACTGACCCGAGATGTGGCGCATTGCGGTGCTTATGGTGGCTCTGCGGATAGGCGTAAAAAATAAATCGAATGACCTCCTCTATGGCAGAACCTTGGCAGATGACTTCAAGGATCCAGGCAGTTGCTTGAATCGCCGTCAAAATATTGCTCTGACATCTGGCGAGCGTCGGCGGCCTATCGGCAATTGCCGGGCGTAACAATCTGAGCACCCTGCTACTACTGTAGATATACGACCGTCAGTTCAAGCAATGTTACGCGTTACCAAAATAGTTGATCTGTTCATCTGTTCATGGCCACTTTTCATGCGTTGCAAGCCAAAATCTGTTCACAAGTTCTGAGCCCGAGAAGAAAATTTTAAAATTCCATGCAAAAATTGACCTGTAACGCGCTCATGTTACGCGTGACAAGCTCCAAAACTGTTCAGTTTAAGAACACGTTACGTGAACAGGAGGTCGTATATCTACAGTAGTTTTGAAATTGAACAAAGTTGAACCTCAACTTGAAGAAGTACAAGGGCGTTGAACAGCGCTGGCCTAATCTTGAGGGGCAGATTAAACCCTGAAGATCCCTTTCACGGGTTCTATGGTGTCTCGAAAAAATCTCTAGCTCGACTCGTTGCTTGTCGACACTTGGAGGAATACAATGTCCATCGTAAGTGACTGGGCTGAAATTCTAGTATCTGGGGCCATGTATAAAAGATGAGACTCTTGATTTTGGGCCATATCGACATCCCTCCTGCGCTTTCACAACTTGGCTCCCGAGTTCGTGTACACGAGTCGGTCACACCATGTCGACCGCTAGCGACCTCCCGGACTATAGGACTCAGCCGTCCATCTGGAATCAATCTCTCGAGGATATATCATGGGATATGAGTGCTCTGATGAACTCCCCCCGCATCTGAAGGCGTACTCGAGCACTTGAGCACCAACACTCAATCGGCGCTTCGATCCACGTACGAACGATTCTGCTATCGGTCCAGCGACTTCTGGCTTACGAAACTGTGCAGCTGATGGCGATGGATTTCGAGAGGACGTGGAGATGTTTGCGTTCGAACACGCGCCGCGAACATTTCAACGAAATACATATCCGGACGCATGAGAATGGATTCAAAGACCTGCGACTCCTTTGCGATGGTATTACTTTTTCAGTGCTGGAGGAAAACGATGGAGCTGGCTTTATCGCTTACCTCAAGGCGCTGTACTATTGGGACATCACTGAATCTACTACATCGACACCCATCGCCTTTCGCTACAATCAACGCCCCGATCTACTGCCCTATGGTGTTTATGATGATAACATCTTCCAGACGATGTTCGAACTGGACCGGAACAGATATATTTGTGTGTTCCTTTCGCTTTCGTCGCTCTGACCTTACTTCTAACAAATTGGATTCAAGGTTGGTTCCTGTTGAACACTCTCCTGTCGTACCAAGGGCGTCCCAGCCATGAAGCTCATCATATGTTTCTCAAAGCTCGACCGGGCTCTTTGCGCCCCTCGTTTGGAGCTGTCTTGGATTTCATCCTTAACCCATCTGTGATTCGGCGTCGGAACGCAAAATCGTCGTGCGTGGACTGTCTCCAACTTCAGCGAAACCCCACGTTGAAAAACACGCTATGCACACTGTGTGGAGATTGGACCCACCGAAACGCCCGCTTCCCCAAAGAGTGCGTATCACAAAAAGAATCTAGGTTGTACGACAGCTAATAAAGTTTCTAGTCGGCGTGCAGACTCGGATGGGAATTCATTTCTGGAAGCTTGCCAGACCATCACCCTGCCTGCAACATCTCGATCGCTACCAACGAATTCCAGCGCTTCAGCCCAAATCGCACCTGCGGTTGAATTTGTGCGCTCGCCCGCCCTTACGTGGCAGGTCAACACGATCAACACCCGAGACGAGTACGGGGCATATTATCTCGTAATGCCACCTTTGACGGTCGAGCCGTATCGTCCCCCTCCTCGCCTAGAGACATTCGTCATCATACGCAACGAAGCTCTGCTAACCGGTAATCGCAACGCTGTGGCTGCCTTGGTTGAGTATGTGTTGGCCGAGGAGCTTCCGGAGGAACGCGGCATCTTCATTGAGCAGTTTGTATGGGAGTTCGGCGAGGGTATTCGGAGAGACCTTCATGTGTTGGAGGTCGTCGCGTTTCATACCCATGGCCCTATCAAGAGACAAATCGAGTGATTGCACGAGGGAAGCGATATCTACGACGTTTCTGTTTTGATGCCGAACTGGGAGGCTTTGGAGGTGGAGTATCTGAAGTGCCTATCGGAGTTGTGGGGTGATTGCAGTGGCAACCTGGCGGCGAACTATCCGGATCTGTGCGATTTCATCTAATTAGCGTATGATCATGTCGTATAACTGTCACGGTATTCGCCCAATAATACCATGGGTAGGGTTCATGAACACCGTGAGTGACACGACGCCACAAATTCCACGTGACTTGCGACGCGACGCGTCTGAGTCTTCTTCATCCCTTACCCAACTTGACCTGTACCCACCACCAGATCTTCCCCGCGTCTTTCTACAGTGCCACGGTCTTCTTCAGCTTCACCATGGTTTCTAGAACATCTACTTTGCTTTCACGTACTCGTACGCGCTCTATGCCCACAAGGCTGCTTTGCTCCTCTGGATTTGATTCCAAGAATGCTTCTCCGCGTGTTCCAACGGAAACGATTGACCTGATTCTTAAATTTGTTTTGCTTCGACTTTTACCTGAACTCCCGGATTACGCCTCAATCGAGCCATTTACACTTGCGTCTGTTGCTTTACGTCAAATTGCTTTGCGACGTTATTTTCACGATCTTACTCTAACAAAACACACCCAATGGGACGGACTCTTCAAGATACTCGAATCTCAAGAAGGGAGGAATGGCCGCGGCGGAAACACCGGTTTTGGATGGGTGAGGTGAGTCTTTGCGCGATTTATATGCATTTTACAGTAACGTCTTCCAACATCACAGATCACTACGCGCTTCATCCGTAGTCCTTGCGTCCAAGCCAACGCGGCTGCGATCCCTGTGGCGCCTTCGTAGCCTTTCGATAGATTTGACGCTCGATGGCCTCTCGACACAGCACCCGTTCTTATCAAAGCTTTTTGGACCCGGTCCCGGACTCTCGAAGAGTACTCTCCCAACTGATCCCTGGCCGAACATGACCTCGCTGACGCTATCGTACCTACCTCGCTTGGATACCCTTCTTCTTCGACTTATTGTCAAGACGTTCCCTCGTCTGTCTGATCTGTACCTCAGCTGCACTGAGCGAATGGAATTTGGCTGCTGCTGGGCTTGCTTCGAGGAGAGCCTGTCTTGTACCATCCACTCGCCGATCCCCGACGAATATTCTGATGTAGCTGTACTGGCAGTAAGCCTTCCTTCCGTTGTCGCGATAGGTGGATGTCAACTGACCATGCATGTATGCAATGCGAAAAGGAATCGATCGCCGATACTTTGCGGCCCTTGACGGACCTTACTCACCTTCACCTCGGGATCTTCTTGTCCGACGAACGCCTTCTCTACTCGCATCTCGCTCACTCTGGGAATCATTTGACGATGGCCATAGACTGGAGTCGGTGTCAAGCGTGCTTCGGCAATGTCATCGAGACTGTCAGGGCTCGCGAGCTGGCGGCAAGCATTATACTCGGCCAGAAGATCAAGAAACTCGAGACGGTCGGTTGGAGCTCTCTTGTGACTGGGATGACTACAGAGATTCCATCGAATCAACACGCAGACTCTGATGACACGCTGGTGGAAGAAGATGCTGGCAAGTTGGGTGACAAGGACGAGGATGATGATTCCAGTGACGAAGATGAGGACTGCAGGGCGGGGACGGCTGATAACGACATGACGACGACCATCTGGATCCTGAGGAGCAATGGGCGAATTAGGGTAAGGAGAGCCCCATGGTAAAGCGTACGCGGCATTGGAACCGACCACATTGGATGCTTGTAATTGATCAAGGACAATAGCCTGCGGTAGTACCAGAATTGCAGAATCGCATTGATGCTCTTAAGCGACATGCCTGTAGAGCCGCATAGTCTGCCCGGCCTGGAAGAGTGTCATTGTTGGCCAATCATGGCCGGTGTCCCAAGACAAACGGACGAACAATGGTAGTGGCGAGTGGCACGCCCTTGATCAAAACATCCGTTCCGGTAAGCGAGAGTGGCGGCCAAAACGTCTGTGGGTAGCTCGGGGCTACATATAAAAGCCCTTTGAGCAAACCACGCAACTCTCCCCAAGACGAGCTGCCGCTTCCGGAGCCCACAAGTCGTCATTGCTGTGCCACTTAGCCCAGCAGCACCACATCGACCCCATGGCTTCCGAGTCCAAAACTGCCGAATTCGCCAGGCTCTTCGATCTCTTCGAGCGTCTCGCGTCGCGCAAATCCCGTACACGCAACGACGAGAACCATGACGATGTCGTTCGCTCTATGCCCTTGCCTGCCGACCTCGCACCCGTCGTTACCAGCCTCGCCGGCCTAGTAGGAACGCGCAAACATCAGGAGGACGCGCATGACAAAAAATCGAACAAACGCGCTCGGCGTAACACTGTCGCAACATCCAGCCGTAACGGTCACGACTCCGACGACTCTGACGACATGGAAACGCTCGCAAAGTTCCCATTGGGGAAGAGGTACCCGTTCACATTCAAGCTGATGCTGCACAAGCTCTACCAGCTCGACGACTGGGCGCAGAAAGTTAAAGAGGTGCTGGAGAGGTCGCAGATCGAGTACAAGCCACTGGCGGAGAGGGACGCAGAGGAAGAGAAGAAGGTTGAAGAGGAGGAGCAGCAGCAGGATGGTCGTGTCCATTTCAAGGCTGGGACCGCCGGAGGAGGATCGCGTCGGCCTGCTGTTCGACCCCGCAGCCATTCCGTCATGGCGCTCAACAACGGCAAGGGTCGGGAGGCGGTGCTTCTCAGCCCTTCACCGAAGTCATCTCGGCAGTGGGGGCCGGCAGGGGAGGATGTTCGGGCTGTGAAGAAACGCTGCGTCGGCCGACGCAAGTCGTTGAGCGGTCCTTTGGGGGAGGTGGGAAGAATCGGAGGCAGCTGGGTCTACGACGCGGCGGTGTCATCTGTAGAGTTCACTGGACGCGAACTCCAAGCGGATCAACTGAAGGCAGGAGGCGATGAGATGTCGAAGCATCCGTCTTTGGGAGCGGGTCCGGCAAAGGTTGCAGGGAGGCGCCGTATTAGCCTGGGTGCCACCAGCGCCACGGCGCAGCAGCAGCACCTGGCGAGCGGGATGGCGAGGAGGAGGGCTTTGAGCGTCATGAATAACTTGACGACGGCGCAGGCACAGCGCAAGCGCCCATTTGAATCTTGAAGTTTCTGCATAATTTTTCTTTCATCTTTCACATACACATATCTGCATTCTGTACTACTACCAGCATCAGTACCAATACCACCAATGAACTTACGTAGAACACGCTTCATACCTGATTATGCGGTGAATATCCAGCGTGACATTGTGATTTTTCAATGCGCCGGAAGCGAGAGCGTATGGACGGCGCCTCCGGAAAGACACCAGACACCCCCACCCCCTGAAAGAGTAGGAATATGACTGCCCTCCCGATCTGCAATGTTGTAATAGGCCTGGACTGGCTGGAGAAAGACGGCCTTACGCGCCAATGTTAGTCCGCCGGCACATGAGGCGACGTCGAAGATGCGGATGTCACCGCGTTTATCATTGCCAAGCTGCGTCGGTGTACAGAGAAGATGCCAATCACGCGGTGTTCGAGGAGGCCGCCGGGGTACGGAGTAACAAAGATACTCCGGCGGCATCTAAGGCAATTGAGCTGGTTGGGATGCAGGGTGTCTGAATGAACCCACATTCGAATGAATCAGAACTTCAGAAGTGTCATTGCTGCCGCAAACGCAGTCGGAAGGCATTCTTGGAGGCTCTCGAGTTGGGATCCAAGTACTCCTCGTAAAATCCAGCGACGAACTCCTCCGCCTTGAAGCCAAAACGGTTGTAGAGCAGCTAAGGTGGGGGCAGAAAATAGAGTGAGAACTAGGAACACTCTAGATTGAGTTGGCGGGAAATACCCTACCATCGCGGAGTTGTTCACGGAGACGTGGAGGGTTATGTCCTTTTGGGGGTTTAACATAATCAGATGGTATAACATGGACCTACGGCGTACGCCAGTAAGTGGTGCAGATTAGCCGATTCCATAATGACAGCGTACCTCGCTATCCGGGCATTGTCCCAGCCAGCTCTGACAGCCAGGTATGTTATGTACGTTTCCCGCGGTGAGCTGAGTATCGCTACACCAACTACGAGTCGTTTGTACAGCGCCACGACCGTGCAACGTTCGGGGGAATGGTCCAAAGAGTCACTAACTGCGGTAAAATAATAAAAAAAGGTCTGTCATGTCGGACACCATCGCGAAAACGGTGGTTCATACCGTTGATTCCTTGCCAAAACACTCGCTCCAGTAGCCCGTGAACTTCTCGTAGATGCCATCGCTCCAAGGAGGTATACACGATCGGCGCCAAACCTTCGATAGGTTGTTCCCTTTCCGGACTGAAATGCCGGTGAGACTCTCATTCTCGATTGAACAACGTCGGGCACAGTACGCACTGAGAAAAAACGTAATGGTCGCGGATATCATTCATCAGACTCATCCAAGGAGTGATTGTTTCCCAATCCACTGCAATGGCCGACGAGGACGGTGGTGCCCTGGTACCTTGAAGGCGTGATAGGAACGACGAAGTAAATGGAGTTGTCTGAATGTCATAAAGAGCGTCGATGACTTGAGGATTAGGATGCAGGCTTCCTGTAGGTGGACGCAACGGCGTAACACCCGCTGGATTTTGTATGGTCTTCATGTCTGGGACCTTCGCGCGCCGTTTTTCCTGAAATAAAAGCTTAAACTTAAGTCGCAAACCGAATTCAAAATGTTATGTACGCACATTAATCAGTTTAAGCTTGCGCTCTGCTATTGCAGCGGGGATAGAGGAAGTGTCTGAATTTGCAAATGCCTCGATGAAAGACGAGACCTCCGCTCGCGTTGGTGGTCGAAATAGTTGACCCTGCGCCAGTCAACTTATGAGATAATGCAGCACAGCGACCAGACAGCACAGGTTACATACATGCTGACCGATTTCAGCAGTTTCGTCATGAAGTCGCGCCCGCTCATTCAAGAGGTCAGGAAGTATCCGGTCGATGATATCCTGGAAAGATGTAACCGTTGAATCGCCGTTCCCTAGCTCGTCAAAGATTTGACGCGGGGTGGAGGGGTCTAGGGTCGATTTGGTGGTAAAAATATGCTGCCCGGTTTGAACTTTTCGGCGTTTCCTGTGGGTTTGTCGAGGCTGAAGAGAGTGTCAACACTTTGAATGAAATTTGCACTCGACACAAAGACACCACTTACCTTGAGTTTCTTGTCATCTGGCTCCTGGTATTCGTCTGAATCGAGTTCTACATTGTCCTTCGGCATAAGGCAGGGCCCTGCGTCGCTGTAACCTGAGTGCTACGGAAAGAAGTGTCGTCCTTGAATCCGATTCTGAGCATCCGAACAAAACGGACCTTGAACTCGCACGTGCACGCTTGAATCTAATCTAATCTCATCGAACACTAGTGTCGCCCAGAAGTCGTTTCAAGTCGTGCGCACAATGGCATGGAGCTCCTTTGTACCTACTTAAACTGTCGCCGACGAAGCTGAGGCAATTCTAAAACACCAATGGATGATCCACACTGAGTGACATTGCAGTATCGGGAGGGTATACCGAGAATGGGAGAGAGTACATAACAATAGTGATAGCAAGTCGGGTGGCAATAGATGAATCCAAGAAATACATACAAGCTTGAGCTCCTACAAATAGCGATACAGGGTATCTTACAAAAAGGGATCCATCACTAGGAAGATCGGTATGAGTATAAACCTTGAAGAAGTCGCACAGAAAATGGTTGAGAAATTGACATCACTCTTCAAAATACCCTTCAACTTTATCCCACCTCGCAGTCTTGATCTCCCAAAGCCCGCGGGGTCCCCTCTTCAAGCCCAAGAATATCGTTTTCCCATGCAAGAAGTCAACCCTCCTGACGCCGTTGTACCCCTCCGCCTGACGTTGCACGCGTGCCTCCCACTCTCTACTCATTTTCTCATGGTGCACCGGTGTGAGTGTGTCATTATACCAATGCCGGTCTTGGATCGGCACGCTCAGCTGGGTGTACAGCTCCCGTATAACGTCGAAAACCGTGATGCCGTTGGGGCACCGCTGCACGATATCGATGTACCACGGCAGACTGTCGTGATATAAACGCATGTCCTGCGCGGCGGGCTGTGTCGCTAGTTGATCGAAATCGACTTGGTTGTACCGCCGGTTGAGGAGGGGGAAGTCGAGCGTTCGCTGGGGTGCGAATCGGAGATCGACGAATATGGGCTCTTGACGGTTTTTGTAGGCAAGTAGCTCGTGGGCTGTCCTTGTAATGGGGTCGTTGAATTCTATGGAAGGTCGTCAGACATGCGCGGCGCAGAAATACTTCTGTGAGAGCTTGACCACCTTTAACTTCGGAGCGAATCTTGTACCCCGGTAGCTTCGCAGCGAATTTCTCTGCTAGAGTCGTGAAGTCCCTCCTCCAGTCCAGTGGCCGACGAGCGAGATTATGCGGGCCGTACACTTCGCTCTTCATCTGCTCCTCCGCGGAGAAAGGTTGTAGGCCCACGGCTTTTCGGCTTCGGCGTGTGGGGGTGGCTCCCGTCGACGCCGGGCGCCTTATGCGATTGGCGCCGCCGCCATAGCCAAAACCTGGAGGGAGAACGTCCTGCGATGACGATGCCGTGCGCTGCATCTCGAATGCTGCCGAGCCTGCGCCCTGATATTGGAGCTGGGATTGCGTCTTTCGATGGCTGTTGGACCTCCCAAGTAAACCTCCCTCCGGACTACTACTGCTTCCAGCCGCTGGATATCCTGCGGCTGCCTCCGCCCCTGCAAGGGCTGCTCCTCCGTTGAACCATGGACTGGCAGTTATGGGCTGCCCTAATGCCGCGTCGTAGGGCGGATGTTGGGCCGGAGCGCCTGCGCTGGCGGGTGTTGCGGGTCCGCCCCAGGAATAAGCGGGCGTGGGTACGCCCCAAGAGGCTCCAGGCGTCGAGGCATATGGCGTTGGTGGATAGTAGGGAGTGGGGTACCGCGGCTGCTGACCATAAGGCGCAGAGTGCGGGGGAGCGGGAGTGGTTTGATATGGTTGTTGTGTAGCTGGCGGCCAGCTGCTATCCTGTGTGTATTGGCCGGGCCAAGGTGCAGCGGGGGCAGAAGTCCAGCCAGGACTATTTCAAATTTCACAGAGAGGGTCGGTGATGGGCACAGAGACGATCGATCGACACTTACTTGAGTTGATATCCACTATGCGGCTGTCCGCCTTGTGTGGCCCCTGGTGGGGGCGGTATAAAACCTCCCCCTCCTCCGAAAACTGAATCTGGATCTACAGTGCCTGGCATATCGCTGTACATCGAAGCTATCGCTCCAAGTCCACCAAAACACGCGACAGCAACAAGGAAGGATGTATGAGGGCCTTGAGAGAGCAGGGGGTGAAACACGGAGAGTAGAAATCCGCAAGAATGAGTAAATCGCTTGCTCGCGAGGATAAAGAGATCTGCAGGTGCAAGTGTGGAGGTGAAGAGGTCAGCTCAGGGCCGCTCAGAGCGGGAATCGGGATTCGGCGTCGTCCGGCATGATTAAGTGCTGCAACTCAAGTGCGCAGTGACGGCTCGAGACTTTGCGTGAACCAACGGCCTTGAATGCGCTCCAACAATGAAGTCCTCTTTGTAAATTAGCTGAGCCCTAGGAAACTAGGTTGATGCGATGAATGCGCGAGCGTTGGACGCCAGACAATGATACTTCCAAATTGAAACGGATGGGAAATTCTTGGCACCGATCTCATTATTCTCATCAGATGTGAGCAGTGCGCAGCCGAAGCGGCAGCTCTTAAATGCATGGCTTGCCACTGGGTTGCATTCAAGTAACCAGTGAGGTCTATTTTACTCTGCAATCTCAGCGCATTCCACTTCGACGATGGGAAAATTCACTTTCTTTGGTTTTCTCGGAGAACAATGGTCGAAGGTTCCACCAGTCGCTACGGCCGACCTCACCAGCAAGACCATCGTGGTCATAGGAGCGAACACCGGCTTGGGCTTCGAGGCATCGAAGCACTTCGCACGCCAAAACCCCGCACGCCTCATCTTGGCGTGCCGGAGTAAGGAAAAAGGCGAGGCCGCCATTGAAAGTGCGCCACCGCTTTCCTACTTTCTTTTACCTCGTCGAAGGCTAATCCATTTATTACAGCGTTGCAAAGGGAGACAGAATATCGTTCGGCAGAGCTGTGGATAATTGACCTCACCAATTTCTCATCAGTGGTTGCCTTTGCCGACAAGTTTGAAAAGGACGGTGGGCGTTTGGATATTCTTCTCGCAAACGCAGCTGTTTCCCCGGTAGACTATACCGCCACCCCGGACGGCTGGGAGTCGACGTGAGTTTTCACATTTTACCAAGCGAAAGCTCGTTCCATAATTTGACGTCTGGGGGTGTAGCATACAGGTTAATAACCTCGCACTTTCCCTGCTTTCGTTGCGCCTGCTCCCTGCCTTGATCCAAACAGCCAAGAAGCATAGTACGCAACCGCGGCTGGTGGTGGCGTCGAGCGAGCTCCATTTCGTGTCCAAGATCGACAAGAATGTGCTGCAAGGCAACGAAATCTATAAGACCTTGAACAGTGAGGAGTTCTCCACGCCATCGTAGGTACTCCATCCATTTCTTCATGCCGTATACTCACGAAGAATTAACTTTATAGCGCCATGAGCACACGATATTTCGATTCGAAACGTAAGATCTTTTTACTCACAGATCAATCTCGGCAGAATCGCTCACCTCCTGACCAGTCCTCGCCATCCTGTTTGTCCAGGCATTGAACGAACGGCTCCTAGTTTACCCCGTAATCGTCAACAGCGTGAACCCGGGCTTGTGCCACTCCCAGATCCGTCGAGACTTCAAAGGCCTCCAAAAAATAGTCACCGGGCTTCTGGTGAAGGTATTTGCGCGTACGACCGAGGAAGGAGGTCGGCAGCTTGTATGGGCTTCCCTGGGGGGTGCAGAGGACGAGAACAAATTGCGCGGCGCGTACCTCTCATCGTGCGAGGTGTCGGAGGCCAGCGACTTTGCGATTGGGCTGGGCTATGCAGGTACAGTGGGGGTAATAGAAGAGCAGGTAGGACTATTCCAAACACAGTGAGGGTCAGTGATAAACATAAAAATGATTGATCTATACGACTGTCGACCTGCCTTGCGGGGGCGGTATAAAACCACCACTCCAAAGACAGAAGCTGGATCCACAGTGCCCGGCGTCATTGTACATCGGTATCGGTTCCAGTCCGCCAGAACACGCGACAGCAGCAAGTAGGAATGTACAAGGGCCTTGAGAGAGGAGGAGATGAAGCATGTATTTGCCCGAATGATAACGAGAGGTGCAAGCGTAGACTGCGTAGTGCCAAGGTCAGGTCAGGGTCAGTTGTCGGGAACTTCCGAGTGGTCTTGAACTACACTTTTTTTTACAACACAAGCACCAAATCCCCGATAATCCAAATTCCCAATACATTTTTATCAAGAAGCTCCCTCCGAACCTCCGAAGCTGACAGTGTCAAGCTTGCTATGGCGACTATTCGAGCGTCTTATCTTGTTCACAACCCACACAAACTGATCAAGTTGAAGCAGAAGCAGTCTTTGAACTTGAAGGTCCCGAGTTAACAACTCATCCCAAGCCTCCAAACGACTCGGATTCTCGGAAGCCGATGTGTTTCTGACGCGAGTTCTCAGTTGTCTGTCATGTGAGAGCGTCCCCTCGAGTACTGTATTGAGAGGGCGGTCTTGCTGAAGTGAGCGCTCAGAAGTAAAGCTACGACCGACGAAGAGAACGGTCCCATCACATCCAGGTCATCAGGTCACGAAACGAAGTAAGTACTCGGGATCTGATGATCATCAGCTCAATGACCTCACAAGCGTATGTGTGCAGCAGCATACGATGACGCGGACGATCGGCAGACTTGAGACAGTCTATAAAGCAGAGGACTCGTCGAACCCTCTCTCGACACCCAGAATCAACCTTTATCATGGGAAAATACTCTGTCACTGGCTTTATCCAAGATCAATGGACTTCGGTCCCACCTGTCACCACGGCCGACCTGACAGGTAAAACTGTCATGGTCATAGGAGCGAACACGGGCTTGGGCTTTGAGGCGGCGAAACACTTTGCGCGCATGAAGCCCAAGCGCCTCATTTTGGCTTGTAGGAGCAAGGAGAAGGGCGAGGCTGCCATTGCCAGTGCGTTTTCCTCTCGTTACCACAGGCTCATCGAGTGACTGGATTTTTCATGACATTAGGGCTGCGAAAGGAGGCGGAGTACGAGTCAGCAGAGCTGTGGATGATCGACCTCAGCAAGTTTTCGTCGGTGATTGAGTTTGCCGACAAATTTGACAAGGATGGTGGGCGTCTGGATTACCTCATCGAGAACGCAGCCTGCATCCAGAAGTCTTACGACACGACGCCCGACGGTTGGGAGACGACGTGAGTGTTCGACTAAGTGGATCGTCTATCTCCTGATTGATTTTTGGAGGGATGTAGGTTACAGGTCAACTGCCTCTCGCTTTCGTTGCTTGCCCTGCGCCTCCTTCCGTCCATGATTCAGACTGGCAAGAATTACGCCACACATCCGCGTCTGGTGGTGGTGACAAGCGAAGTGCATCTCTGGTCCAATATCGACAAGAACGTGTTCGAGGGAAACGATATCTACAAGACCCTCAACAGTGAGGAGTTCTGTACACCTGCGTATGTGCCCAATGAGACATTTATTTTTCCAAACCCATGTTGATGAGAAGTTGACTTTGCATGCAGCGTCATGGGTACACGCTACACCGACTCGAAATGTGACTCATCTCTCGCATGTCGACGCATTTCAGGCCAGGGAAACTGACAAGTTCATTGTCAGTCCTCAACATCATGTTCTACCAGGGATTAAACGAGCGACTCCCCCACTCCCCCGTGATCGTCAATGGTGTGAATCCAGGGTACTGCTACTCTGAGCTCCGACGAGGATTCACCGGCGTCCGGGCGGTCTTCGACTGGGCGATGGAGAAGACTCTGGCGCGAACCAGCGAAGAAGGGGCACGGCAACTCGTATACGCTGCTGTCGGAGGCGCGGAGGAGGACGAAGATACGATGCGTGGGGCGTACGTCTCTTCCGGCCACGTGGCGGAGGCCAGTGACTTTGCGATTGGCCCGGATGGTAAGATCGTTCAGGACATACTTTGGGTGAGCTCTCGTCGCGTCTCACATTCCTAAGACAAGCTCGGTTCTCATGCATGCCCTATCTCAATTTACAAATTGCAGACCGAGATGATGGATATTCTTGCCAAGGTTGACCCATGTGTCCGTGAAGTCGAACGCAAGTACCTTACCACACCAGTGGAGTAGCTGCACAGTGAAGGTGGAATGGTGCTGCTGGATGTATCTCTTCATGTATGTTATCCGTTTCCCAAAACTCTCTTTGTATATTACAATCGCACCCAATAATGAAAACAGCTTCAGAAAGGCAACTTTTGAATCCATTATGATCGTGGTGGTGGCGTGTACCCGGAAGTCGAGCTCGACATGATTACGAAGTTATTGACCGCTGGAGAGGGCACAAGTGACAAGACCCAGCCTATCCCAGCCCTACCGCTTCCGAACGGCAATACGGTTGAACGGACGTTCGGATCATCATCATTCTTATTTACCTGAAATGGGATGCCGCAAATGACGTGGATCGGCCCGCTCAACAAGTTTTCGACATACACCTGGGTGACCTGGCATAGTGCCAGGTATTTAACACGCAGAACATGTCGAGCTCTCCTCTGCAACCCGCGATCTCTGTTATCTGTTAATCGAAGATGGGAAAATTCACACTCACTGGTTTTCTCGGAGAACAATGGTCGAAGGTTCCACCAGTCGCTACGGCCGACCTCAGAGACAAGACTATCGTGGTTATAGGAGCGAACACTGGATTGGGCTTCGAGGCGTCGAAGCACTTTGCGCGCCAAAAACCCGCGCGCCTCATCTTGGCGTGTCGGAGTAAGGAGAAGTGGGAGGCCGCCATTGAAACGTCATTACTGCTTCCCATCTTCTTTTACCTCGTTGAAGGCTAACTTTCTATTGCTTACAGAGTTGCAAAAGGAGACAACATACCGTGCGGCAGAGCTGTGGCTCATCGAACTCAGCAAGTTCTCGTCGGTGGTTGCCTTTGCCGACAAGTTCGAGAAGGACGGCGGGCTTCTGGATATTCTTGTCGCGAACGCTGGCGTTGCCCTGTCAGAGTACACCACCCCGGACGGCTGGGAGACGTCGTGAGTAGTTTTAACATTTTACCAGGCGAAACTCTCAGCACAAGTTGACGTCTTGGCTCGGATGCCACAGGATCCAGGTTAATGACCTTGCGCTTTCTCTGGTTTTGTTGCGCCTACTTCCTGGCTTGATCCAAACTGCCAAGAAGCACGCGGCTGGTGGTGGTCGTGAGCGAGGTTCATTTTATGTCCAAGATCGACAAGCAGGTGCTGCAAGGCAACGAAATCTATAAGACCTTGAGCAGTAAGGAGTTCTGCACCCCATCGTAGGTGCCTCGCCCATTTCCTCATTGCATCTATGCTCACGAAGAACTCTAGTGTCATGAACGCACGATATTGCGACTCAAAAGCGTAAGAACTTTCTTCTCAGATCGACCTCGGCAGACTCGCTTACCCCCTGCCCAGTCCTCGACGTCTTGTTTGTGCAGGCATTGAATGAGCGGCTCCCCGGCTCCCCCGTCATCGTCAACGGCGTGAATCCAGGCTTCTGCTACTCCGAGATCCGTCGAGAATTCAAAGGCATCAAGGCGAAGTTCGACTGGCTCATGGAGAAGGCAGTGGCGCGTACGGTCGGGGAGGGAGGTCGGCAGCTTGTATGGGCTGCCCTAGGAGACGCGGAGGACGAAAATCAGTTGCACGGCGCCTACCTCTCCTCGTGCAAGGTGTCGGAGGCTGATGACTTGGCGATTGGCCCAAAAGGGAAGGTCGTGCAGAATAAGCTTTGGGTGAGTCCTCCTCTTCGTTTTTGGGGTGGATGGGTTGTGTTCTGATATATTGTTGGGCTTGCAGGCCGAGATGATGGACATTTTGTCCAAGGTTGACCCCCGTGTCCGGCAAATCGAGGAGGAGCATCTCACCAAACCCCGATAGATTTGCTGTAGAGGAACCCCGCATCATGTATGTTATACCCAGCTTTCTTTAGACCTCAATTTACGTGTTGGAAGATCGGTGCATTATTACCCCCCCTTTCATCGCATCTGATGAAGTTGGGTGCTCTCATCCAAATTAACTGGTGAAAATCTCGTTAGTTCGCTACGTCAAAAAATCTCGAAAAGAAGTGGGAATTATGGCCCAGGAACTCGAGCATGAATAATGACGCGGTGGAAACGGTGTGATAATTACGTGTGTTCAACTCTGGAAGAAGTATTGATGACAGGGGATTTACTAAAGCTTTTTCAGACCCATCTTTCAGTGCGCCACACTTTCCAATCTCGAACGTTTAGGGCCTTCCACGCCTTCGACATTTTTATTTTCTCCTGTTCCTTCTTTCTTTGATCATTCTTCGCACAAACTTTGACTCAAGTACACCAAGGACGCCATTCCGTTCATGCGTATCGACATATCTAGCTATCGATACAGGAGAACTGAGTCCGTAGCAGTACTACTCGCGGCGCCACCGCGCGCCAAACATACAGCATGCTTCAATTTCGCTCCTTTGCCTTCTCTACATCTTCACCCCCAGCCTCTCGAGTTCCTTTTCCACCCATTTCTCCAGCCTGTCCATCCCCTTCGTCACCTTATCCAGCCTCTCCTCCACCTTCCTCCTTCTATCCTCAAACAGGTAATGGTACATCTCCACCTTCACATTGCCGCGCCCGTAATCGTCGATGGATAGCCTCGATTCGCCCCAATGAACGCTCAACTTTTCGTGCGCCATCAGCCATAATGTTCGCGCAAACAATCCCGAGCACAATATCCAGGTCACCATGTGAATTCCGGATTCCCCCCCAGACCCACTTTCCCGGTCATCAGAGACTGAGCAACATGCATGCATATGACACCATTGCGGTGGCGTAGAAGGCAACAAACACAAACGTGGCGGTTGCAAAATCTGGATCGTAGAGCAATCCGTGGACGGTGTTGGTTCCGGTCATCGCCGAGCATAGATGATTTGTGGCTCTGTTCAGGACGTGAGGAAGACAGAGCCGGTGTGTTGATAGTAATGAAACTCACAAGAGTTTGATGAAAGCGCCTAACACTGACGGGAAAAATGCGTTCAAAGATGGAAATGTGAAATATGAAGGTACTGAGGCGTACCCTGTACGGGCCTAGATGGACGAATGAGTTTGAACATAGAGAGAAATTCGGCGCGACGGAGTACGTACATCAAGCCGGGGAGATAGCGAATGCAGCGGACGAGTATGAGGAGCATGGTTAGGTTGAGGAGCATTTTAAACGGAACATGGGTTGAGGTACGGTGGACGAGCCGTATTTTCAGGAAGCATTTCATGTCGGATTCGAAGACGTGAGTGATCTTGATTGAGTCGATCCATGTCAATTGTCGTGAGTTCCTGATGGCGTGCCATTCCAGGTCGACCACGCCCATCGGCGGGTTCTAATTCGGAGAGCGAGCTGACCAGGTTAGCACCACTCAAGCATCACTTACTGCAACTATTCCATGAGTGCCGGTAGAAGCGACTCAGGTGCATACACTTCGCCATGCAGTAAGTTCGTATCGAAAGGCCTCGAAGGATGGATGGATAGCTTGCCCGCAGCGGTCCCGATCTGCAGGACGAAGTTTGGGCGTCATGTATTTGATCCGAGAAGATGCGCGGAGCCTCAACATTGCACACAATCTGAATGAACCTAAGCAGGGGTAATCCTCGACGTGATTCTTGAAGTGCGCGTGAATACGAGGGCAGTCTGCAGACGTTCATAGGTTATTGTTACATATCAATACATAGCTCGTTAGAGTTTAAAGAAACGTGAAGAGCGGACGTTCTTTGCTCCGTCCTTTGCGTCTGAAGTCGAGTTGTCAGAGGGCGACGCGGAAGGCTTGGGAACACTGTCAGTCGCTTTCGCAGCTGCAGCAGCGGTGGTAATTGCTGGGACGTTAGCAGGCGTGGCAGCTGCCGGAACGTTCGCTGTCGCCACCGCCTTGGACTTGCAGACACCATTGTCGGTCCAAACGTCAGCGGATCCTTGAAATTGGTGATTAGCCGTCGTTGGAGTAAGATTAGGGATGGCATACCTCCGGGAACATCTGAAAAGCGATGGTCAGCAAAATGAGAAACAAAACAGCAGTCTTGTCTTTTACATACCGCCTTGGGTCCACCATTTTGCTGTCCAGAGATGGCCACTAGAATTATCCGATTGGCCTTTTTCTTATCGAAGGGAAACGGACGACTTACTTGTAGGACGCTTGATTACCCCCAACGTACTAAAGTGATTGGAATGGGATAAGCGAGCTTAACCAGCGAGCGCAATGTGAAAAAAACATACGATAGCAGTTGCAGACCACGCAGATACTCCTCCGCAGCTTCCTGATCCGGGTGTAGTTGTCGCGGGCTTAGATGTGGTGGTGGTAGGTGTAGTGTTACCACCTGTCAACGCATTCTTGATCTGGACATCGAAGCGGCCGTTACCTAGCACATCATGTCAGTACTGACGGTCATCGAAGTAAAGTTATCTGTGCGACATACCGTAAGCCTGAGATGCGTCCCACAGCATGACACCACCGAAGGAGGAGTACTTGGAGCGAGTTTCTCTGGCAATTTGACCCAGAGTCGCGGCATCGACGTATCCAGAGCCAGCAGCAGTGGGAGAAGCAGGGGCACCGATGTAGACCTTGACGTTCTTGTTGACGGCGACGGTCTTCGCCCAGGTGTCCCTAAAACGGACAACATTGTTCAGGCTTCCGCATATATTCAGGCCGTGGATATATGTCGCACCATTGACCGAAGTTCCATGCCTGTTCGATCTAATCAGAAACCACAAGATATAGACTTTCGAAGAAAAAAAACTGACGTTGGCGTTGTTATAGTTTTGCAGTCCGCACCAGTTGTTATACTGCACGTGAGGTCAATTTCAGGCGATGAAACGTTCTTGAGCACCACTCACGCTGGAGGAGAGATCTCGTGGTTAGTCATCGAAGTAATGAATGAGAACATTGCAACTCACACTAAACGGATTCAGGCGAGGTCATAAGTCATCGGGTGGAGTAGTGTTAGATGCAAAACTTGAGGAAGAAACTCACACTGTGAAAATGAGTCAGAAAATGGAAGCTCAACGGGTTTCGAAAACTCACTTGAACATACACAGCATCGAATGCAACGGCATTTAGCACAGCTCCGAGATATGCGTCAGGATAGGGACACTGAGGAGCAGCAGTGACATAGTACCTGGTACGCGCATCAGTAAGTAGAAATTAGGAAAGCATTGAAAAACGACCCACTTCTTGCTGGCTCCGTTCGAAAGTTCCCGAATCCTAGTGACGAATGCAGCGTATCCGTTGGTTCCGCCTCCTTCAATATCCAAGTCGACACTGTGGAGGTAGGCCCAACTTCAGGACTATTTCGACCGAAAACATTGCAGTGGTCACGTACCCATCGAGAACCGCATCACCGAATGGACGCGTAGAGCTCGAGCCGCCGAGGAAAAGATTCCAGACAGTTTCAGCGAAAGTGCGCGCCTGGGCGTCACCGGTGAAATACGCGCCGCCCGTTGCGCCACCAAGACTCAGAGTGATGATCTTGCCTTTGGCTTGGCATGCCTTGATGTCAGAGGCGAGGAACTGGCATTTGGGGAGAGCCGTTCCAGGGAAGACGCCTTGAACGTTCGCACTGCAGGTCTGTGAGCACACGCACGTCAGTACTTTCTTCATGGAGATCAAGGTTCAAGAGACGTACATTAGCCAGATCGATCGCGGGCAGCCCGCCAGTGGAGAAGAAGACGTGCAGGAAGGCAATGGGGAACACGTTAATGGTGTCGTCCTAAAGTTAATACACGTAAGTCGATGAACAGGGATTTCGATCTCGTCGTGCGAGTCGCATACCTGACAGTAGTTGGCAAGATTTTTCTGCCAACCTCCTTGGTCAGAATGCGTTGCTCCGTATGAGTTCTGCCCGTAGTAACTGGATTTATCATATCAGTATCTCGAAACGCAGGAGAGCCACCCGGATTCGTACACTGCCAACTAATACAAAGACGAGTGAGGACCAGCAAGAAGAATGCACAAGGAGCTACGTACATTGTCATTGCGGGAGTTGTCGAACGCCGCTGTCTGCAAAACATTCGCGGCAAACAGCAGACATCCCGAGAGCAGAGTTGTAAAGCGACTAGAGAAGACCATCCTGGAATACAGAAGGAGGAGCGGAGCGAGTCTGCGGAAGATTCGACGCGGTACAGGGAAAGCCCTGCCCTCCTTTTAAGCAGGATGAGGCCGCGCTTGCACCCGGAGCTTACAGCTGCACCCATGGTGCCGCGTCACGATGGCGTAGTCCACCAAGGTACCAAAACGCGTCTGCATGAGGAGCATCTGGCTGGAGACTACCGTGGGTCTACGGGCGGAGTGCCCTCAAAAGCGCTTACCGTACAGAATATGCAGGCAAATGGAGAACGAAGCAGGTGTGGCCATGCGTTCGCCAACCCGGGTGAGGGCAAGTAAAGTGAAGGACCAGAGGAATGTGTTGCGGAACGGACAAGCTGGAAAAAGATTGTAGCATCGGCGCAGCGCCGAAAATGCGCGGTGCTAAATCTGACGAGTATCGGATGGCCGCGTCGGTCATAAGGCCTTCATGTTTATCACTGTAAGAGCGAGCTGGTGGTCAGTCTTGGCACGAGGATACGACAGCATGCATAGCTTGAAGAAAAATACACACAAGAAGATATAGACATGGCAGTTTCCAGGCCATGTGACCCCATATCTGTGGCACAGGCTCGTATCCGAGGTGAGTAGAGATGAGAATTGATGGTGAACACAGATCGAGGTCCTCGCTGGCATATCAGATGAGGCGAAGGAAGCTGAACAACCCACATGGTCTGATATCATATGTCGTGGGCGCTATGCAAACGAAAGAGATATGTGAGGTGGGGACCTCTGGTGATCGATATGCATTGCTATCTTGATGACAGGACGGGTTGACTTCGTGTCACTTATAATTAAACACACAGACAAACGTCTGGAACTGGGTAAAGCAAACTCTGCGCATGTGGAACCTGTCAGATACGAGCATACGCAATCAAAGAACAACGCACATACATCTGCATTGAATATCGACTACACATTACTAGAGATGTTAGCTGAAGAACGAGTAACGCTTAGAGTGGAGACCCAATATAATAGGAGCAAAAACGATGCACGCTCTGGATAATAAATGAGGCCCATGGTAAGAATACAAGCGTGGAGCTACAGCGACAAGAAATGGGAGATAATGAGTGCTTAGATGTAGCGATTAGAAATGACAGAGTGGATCCGGGAAATGCAAGGAGCGTGCGAGTAAGTGTCCATGAGCTGCAATTAAGCAGGGAGGTGAAATAATGCGAAGGCTTAGAGACGAGTGACGGCCTTGGAGTCGAGAGGCATGCCTGGAGGTATCAATTCAATAAGCCCTACGCGAAAAGGGTTCAAGGGTAGAAAGCTAACCTGACGGGTCAATACCATTCTGGGCAAGGATACGATTGTGTCGTATCAGCCTGGCTTGGTCAAAGCTATTGCAAAGGTTAATATTATACTGAATATCGCTGAAAGCTGAGGTGTGGAGCGTGACTTACTTGACACGTTGTTGCTGCATGATTTCCATCACCTCCTGGGTACCTCTTTCATCCAATCCAGCCCGAGAATCACCATCCCTCAGATTGGCCTCAATATCGAAGGCTGATGAGGACATTCCTGCGTCAACTTGTTGCGAGAATGTAGAGAGTGGTGTATAGTTGCTGAGCCTCGGGAACATCGCTTTCATTCGGTCTGGTATATGGATAAGTATTGTGGCCCGGTAGCGGTAGACTGCGGAATTGGGTTAGTTCTTCAGTTCCAAGGCCTCTAATATTTGCTCGTAGAATTACAGGCAACCATTAATGCTAGAAATGCCGCCGCAAGGGAGTAGTAGAACAGCATGTTGCGAGGGAGATGTGAATGAAGAAGTTAGGCTGTGTCGGCTGTGTGTCGTTGTTTCCAAACTCCAGACTGGTCGTGGGAAATCAATCTGTTGACCCTTTCGGATTTCCTCCACACTATCTGCATTGTAGCCTATACCGATTTCTTGTTTTCATCTCATCCGCTATTTCGCAGCGACAGACATATATTTTCTCACGTCTACCTGCATAAATGAGCTTGAATACGACGCTCTTTGACTCCCTTCAGGTAAACCTGCACTTTTCGACAAAGGTATCTGATCGACATCTCAATCCAGAGGGAATTTTGTCCACCGTTAGACTCGTCATTGCTTGCGGCTCTACTAGCTGAACTTGAATCAGACGAACAGGGCAATGTACTTGAACCGACTACGCGTCAAATTGATGATCTTCGTGCCACTTTACGGGAACTGTCCTCGCAAGCAGACGAGTCGCAGCTTTGCGAGTTCTCAGATTTTCAGCTGACCTCGCCGACCGACGACACAAGCAGCACACCGGAATTTTACCATGGCAATACTGCAACCAGTAGCTCTGTTAACTCCGATACGTCGGATTCCTCCCAAGTGTCCTTCAGCTCCCCACTTGGGTTCTTACAGGCTGCATTACCCCACATACCTACCCAGACCCTCAGCTTGGCCCTTGAAAATGTCGACACGGACGAAACCGATATGTGGGATATCGTGGCCAATATCTTGACTGCCGAATCTATTCGAGAGATGGAGGAGAGAGGGCTAGATGGCTTGGACGAAGAAGGACTGGATCGCACAATCCGACAGGGCCATGTGGAATGGAAGACAGCCGAAGTCAGGAAGAAGGTCTCGGGGAAGGGTAGGCATGGGAAGCAAAAGCCCACTCGCGGCAAGACGATTACACTGGGGGACGTTCGACAGCAACAGCGTGTCATGAAACGATCAAACAGTGACCCTACACGCCCAGCAGCAGCACCAGATCCATGGACCCAGCTATCCTCTCTATCCTCGCATCTCGCAACTCTTCTTCCGCCGCATTCACCCTCCTTCTTCCAATCCCACTTCCACACCCCCAGCTATGCAACCCCCTACGTCGCCCTCCATGCCTGCCTGAGTTCAATCTCCAGCAGCCAGCCCGAACGCTCCTTGGATGACTACACCGACATCCTCTTTAACCTCCTCGACATCTTATTACCCATCTACGGAGACCTGGATTCCATGCAACGTTCCCGCCTCATATCCGACGTCGAAGTCTCGCTTCAGGTGACAAACGGTCGAGGCGATGACGCTTTAGATCTTGCGAACCTCCTTAGAGACCTGGACACCGACTCTACGAGCTATCTAGAAATGGGAGTATATCACGTCGCCGCTCCTCGCAGTCCTCAAGTGTCGTCCCCCCCAACTCCTACCCTTCCCACTGGCCCTCCGCCGGTCCAACCCCCGCCTCAGCTGCGTCCAAAACCCAAGCCGCCCTCAACCTCCGCGAATAAGCCCAGCCCGTTCCAATGGCAATCTATACCGCAACGCCGAACCCCGAACAATGGCCCGCACCCGCTAGCGCCTTTCATACCCGCGTATTCCAGGGACGTCAATGGAAACAAAGTCAAGGGGGCTGGCAATGCTTACGGACAGGGAGGTAAAGGCGATATTGGGGAGTTGGGGGAGCAACGGCGCAGGGCTGGGGAGAGCATGCGAAAGCGGAACGAGCTGTTGAAGCAGGCGACGAGGATGTGGCAGAAAGGGAACTCGAGGACACACGGAGGAGAAGTTGCGTTTTATTTCGCTGAGCGGGTTCGTGGTCCGCGATATCGAAAGCTTATGCCGCGATTGACAATTCTTGATTGTTTTCAGGCGAGGGAATTCCAGGAGATGGCGAGGACGGAGGCTCTGAATGCAGCCCGTAAAATGGTGGAGTCCAAGAGGTCAGTCCCGTATACTCTGCCCATAATTTCGAGCAATCTCTTATAGTCAATACCTTCCAGGTTGGCATCGAATGATCCATACTCAGTGGACCTGCATGGCACCACAGCCTCCGAAGCTGTCGTAATCGTCAAAGAAATACTTCAGGTTCTGAACACCTCAGCGAGTATGTGGCGCATTCACCGTATCTGGAATACTATCTGGAATACCTCGTTGATTCACACGACGTTGGCTAGGCAAACCCCTCAAGATTATCACTGGCCGCGGCTCGCACTCCGTCAACCAGGTCAGCGT